>JBBPMJ010000130.1:0-64863 GCA_038090255.1 Austroboletus niveus
GTGGTCCATGCACTAGATTGCATGTATATAAGGCGGGGTATCATCGTAGGATACCCCCATCTTCGGTTTATTCATTGTTTTACCAAGTAACCTAAAGGGCAACCTAAGGGCCTTTCTAGAAGTCCTGATAGCTCAAGCGATCCTGCTTTCCCAGATGATACCATCTGGTCCGCCTCAGTCAATCTACGTTGCATTCACGGTGACAATTAACAGGGTCGACTATCAGATCGATTCCGCGAACAAGTTGATAAGACCTGATGATCCTCTCTCTGGAATTGCCTTCAGCCATGTAGGCATCAAGTACAAGAATTCTACCAATCAGCCGAGCGCTGTGCTTGGGCTGCCGTTCCTGCGGAGTGTCTGCATGTACGTTGGTTCCTACCTTCCGCTGAGTGAATGTCTGCTGGCGTGGATCGTCCATGCAGCGCGTATCGATTCACAACGGATGACTGCCCAGGATACTATGGGTTCGCTTTCCCATCGGGGTCCAACCGAACTCAAGAACAAATCTCACAGAAACCGACAGCGAAACCAACAACGGCGCACAATGCTTGTGAGTCTCTTACTGCACCTACTTCGACACCAACAGCGAGCGTCGTGCTAGCACAAGACGCGCTCGTTTCCAAGAGCACATACGCAGTTTACGGGGATCAGGAAGCATGCTAGGTGTCATTAATGGGCGTAGACGATATACGTACGGAATTGGTCGGCGATGACGTCGGGTGAAAGAGAATGATGGTCCGCTTAGTCTCTCGTTTACTCAACAGCCTGCCTCCGCCATAAGATACGTCTGGCACACATAATCAACGCTGAGCACCCAACATCAAAAAATTAGTTTTGACTATTGAATTGATGCTCTGTCATCAGCTCGAAGCAGTGAGGAGGTATTTTCTGTGACAGGTTACTTTAGCGATGGACGTCAAAGTGGAAGTCACACACTTGTATTGGACGTAAGACGCTGCCTTGTTCGATAGGAGATAACAAAGTTATAAAAGCTGGTCCAAAACAACTTCCATCTCGTTCACACCTCCAGCGACAGAGCTCGAGGAGAATACATCGGCACCGGAAGCGAGCGAATCTATGAGAAGTACCAGTCGCGATGGACCAAGATTTGGTTCCTATCGCCCAATAAGCTCAATCCTGCTGTCCCCCGAGCGACCACATACCTTGCGTATCTCCTCGAGATCGTCCCGGAAACCCTCCGCAATAGATGCCATCCAAAACTTGCGAAATTTTTCTCTGAGTGCTTGCTCGCTTTCGGGAGCATTTTTGTGGATGAAAGGTGGGATATCTACATTGGGTGGCGGAGAGGGCGAGTCACGATGTAGGTTGGGTTGAGCTCCTAACTTGGACGAGGGCAATTTGTCGGCGACTTCCTCGTCTGAGGTATGATCGTCGTTGTCCTGGGACTCATCATGCGACGAAGATTCCTCGTCTTCATCCGAATTCTCTGTCGCGACTGGTTTTGATTGTCGGGCTGGTATTGTCACGGTCCGAGTCGTTTGGGGTGTCGACGCGTCTGAGTCTGATGAGAAATCTTCTGAAGACGAGTCAGAAATTATTCTTCTCTTTCGTTTTCTGTTTCTTTTTCTCGTTGACTTTGGTTGCGCTGGTTCCATCCTGTGATCGGAAAAAGTTGCTGAGCAGGGATGATTACATAATCTTATCCGGCGCGGACTGACTGGCCCATTATACTTGTGGCAGTGCATTTACGCGCTTTATAGCGAGACGCGATGCGTCTCGTCTCCTTTATTACCACCCCTATCATATCACGATGCCTTTGCTCACCCTCTCCGAGGCAAAATCACTTCGGAATGACCTATCAAAGCTTTTGGTCGACGAGAGAGACTCTCTACAGAAGAACGAAGTCAACTACATCCAGGTAAGTTGCCACTCTCGTCCCAATCCGACTCACGGACCATACCGTTCTCCATCCATTTCTGAAGCTTGTGCGGACCACTCTCTTTCATGACGCAGCGGATCCGAGTGAGGACGAAACTGCTGATTTTACCTGGCCAGCAGCCCCACAAGGTGTTCACATTGTGCCACAGTGGCTACAAGGTTGGAAGGACAGGCAGAAAGGAAAAGAGGAGCAAAATGGGGGAAACGGTGAGTCTTGAATCAGTAATACTTGGATTCAGTCGTGACCCAGCAACCAACCAAGGCACGTCGAGCGTGGCAACCAACAACGTTCATTGCACTCAGGTAAGGGAAATACTTGTAACCAAGCCTCGACTTTCTTTTATCCTTCTTTTTTCTAGTCCAACAATTGCAGTACCAGCAGGAAGAGATCGAATCCTGCGGCGACTGAAGAACTTCCCCCCACAAAACGGGTTCGAATACTCGACAACCCATTGATCGACTTTCATATGACACGACTGGCTAAGTTACTCCAAGACGATTCTGAGGCGGGGGAAGCGATGAAATTACTCCAAATCGCGATGTACATGTTTACCTTGGGAGCTAACATTTGTCTCGTAGAGTATCACTTAAGGCGCGTCAAGAGGTTATCACCTGATGACAAAGATATCCTTGCACAGGCTGACTTTATCGAACAATGTGTAAAATTCAGGGATGCACTAGTAGAGTAGAGCCATGTTCATATACAATTTTGCTTGAGTCGTACACTTAATGTTTAATGATATGATTGTACGACGGTATACGATAGCGAAGCGATCGGACGCTTGCGCCGGTCGGCTTGAGACACTGCTTCCGGGACGTTTGGCATTCGGGTGCCTAGTTCAAGCCCTCCTCTGTCACATTGGCAACGATACGGAAGATCAATCCCGGTGGCTCTGGTCTATCAAATCTTGTGCCTCACCTTGACTTTGACAGACATCGAACAGCCGACGTCACAGGACATTCTTGCGGATGTATCCGAGTGTGATGGATGTCTTTGCTTCCCGTTCTACTTATCTTTTTGTATATCCAGTCGGGGATGAAGAGCAGAACCTTGGCAAGTTGAGGAATTACTTTGCCAGTCGCATTCAAATGAGTGACCTGAAATCCGATGAGTCTCAAGTAAATGACCAATCGCTAACCCTCAGGCTTTATTTTCAGGAAGTAGTCCATGATCCTGATGTCAACCGAATATGTGGAAGTCACTCTAACGGTGGCTCGTAGTCATGTCTTTTGTATGATAAAATCTCTTCTTATTCATGACGCACCATGTACTTGACGTTCCAGATTACGAAGGGACTGTGACTCCCTCTGTGCTTCATTACCAGAGGGCACCTTTTGCGTCACTGACGCCCGCGACGCCGCGGCTGACTGCGTTTCTTAAATAGTCGGACCATCGCCGGCACGTCATTCAACGTTCTACTACCTATCTCGGCCCTTGGAGACGCTGATCTGGCTTGCCGTTTTCGACGCTCCGAGACATGTGTTTTTCACTGGCCACCTGCCGCGTGCTGGCAAATTCGCTTCTTCAAATGAAAAATGAAAAATAATTTAAATCTGCTCATCGCCTTCGTAAGTGCATTACTTATGCCGACCAACGTCCCATCAAAAGAAGCCGGTTTATATCCACCGGTGAGAACAGGGTCCATCTACGATATTTTTTTTTCCTGTGATGAATGCAGACAAAACTATGTACATCAACTCCACCCTTCCTGCGATTCTTCCGGCTCAGTAATGTAATACGAAGGCTAGACAGGGTCGCCTTCGAGCCTGCAAGTTTTTTTTTTTTTTCCTTCTTCTTTCGAAGTGCAAACGAATATGTACATACATCCATGCTAACTGCGAACTTCCCGCGATCGATTCGGCCTAGAGCTTAGTAGAGGGGCTTCCTGGCAGGCCTTGAGGGGGTGACCTAACTCGACTCGCTAAACGAACGTTAACGTTTACCGACCGTCTATTCGGGAAATTCTGTCGTTTGTATTTTCCTTTCTTTTTTTTTTTTTTTTGGTCTTTCGACGACGTTGAGTCGGCGTTTCTCCGCTCGATGACTTCCCATCCTGAATCAACTTGAATCGATCTGACGGTCGAGCTCGTTAGAACGATGATAATTTAAAACTGCTCCCCTGTGTATCTATTATCGTGTGCGATCGTTCGTTGATCGACACTGTCACGGATCGATGAGGTTTAGAATAACATACTGGAAGTTATACTTGTACTGCAATCCCACCCAGTCATTGCGAAAGGAGAGCAAATACACTGGTCTATTCCCGAGTTCATACAGTACAGCTTGCATTCTAAGCACAATATATATAATCCGATCAACGAGCGAGATGTGGTATAGTTTAAAGACCATGGTAACGATAGCGATGACATTTTAAAGAAAAGGAAAAAGAAAAAAAGAAAGAAAGAAAGAAAGAAACGTCTCACAACTCCAAAAACGACACATACTCTTCGAGTTCCAGCACGACCGACGTCGTCGTCGACCGCGCATAATTCGACCCCGAGCTGACAGTGCTCCGCCAACTACGCGGATACGACGGCGGTGCAGAACGCGGCGTCACCGGGCTCGTCGACGACGACGCCGAGACCGAGGAGGAAGGCCGGGCGAAGCGAAAGAAAATACGTCTGCTCGGCCGCGTGAGATCGTCCTCGCTGGATAGTACGCCCGCTATCTCGGACCCGCTCGACGTCACGGCACGGCTGACATAGCTATCCTCGCTGCGCCTGATACTGGCAGTGCTGCCCAAGAAGACGCTAGAACTCCCAGAAGAACACGTGGCGTGACTTTGCCTAAGGGTACGGACCGCGTCCACAAAACGTCAGCCGTGTCGGTCTAGCGGCGCACGCGAGTCGGCTGTACGCACCGTCTCTCCGAGGCGTTGTCGTCACTGCGCCGTGCGTTCCTCTCCCGACTTTTTGTGGAGAAGAGGCTGGCACGTTTTTTGGATGCGGTACGAAGCTCTTGCAGACTGCGCCGTTGCCGCATATCAGATATATTGCCGGAGCCGCCACGACCCGACGAGCGCTGCGCCCCCATGAAGGAGAGGAGAGACACCGTTAGCGATCACACGTACGCGGACGGGAAAAAAAAAGGGCTTGGCAGACTAACCACGACTTTAGATTCCTTGTGCGCATTTCTCACCTGCTGTTCGTACTGCGCCTCGACGGCGTTGTGCTGGTTGATGATGGACACCGTCAGCGGGTGCGTCTCAGGCTCGAGAACGGACGTCGAGGGCAGAATGTTTCCAGAGCCGCCTCGCCCGCTGGACTTGAACTGGAATCGGGTCGGCATTGCGATTTCCGCGGAACTCCGAATAGGAAAAAAAACGTACTTTGTCGGTGGCGGGAACATGTCGGCGGCCGGACCCGGTCGTAGGCGATGGGACTTGAAGGAGCTCGGGAGGTCGCTCGTCCTTGGGGGAGAGACCCGAGCGCCGAATGTTGCCTGATCCCCCGCGTCCGGACGAGAGCTGCGACCAAGAACGTCAGCGATCAAGATACGTGACGAAAAAAAGAGATAAGGATGGACGTACGAATGTACGCTGCGTTTTGGAGGGCGATGTGCAGTCATGAAGGACCAAGTCTACTGCTATCTGGGCCATGCGAGAGTAGGCGCTATGAGAGATCGAGCTGTCAACGAGAGGGGGGACACGATGAACGCATGCCCCCTCCCGGGACGACTGGACAGTCATAAATGGTCCAACGTAACCGGGGGACCAGATCTGGATCTGAATCGTGAAGATTGATTTTACCATGTGCAGGAAGTACATAAAAAAACTTAACGAGCGTTTGATAAGCAATCCTGTGCTGAGGTTTCTGAAAGTCTGGCGACCAATACCAATCGGCGTGCTTATCTGTCCAAACTCAGACGCCTTATCGGCAACGAGAACGAGCATTTGAGTCAAATCCGTGAGCATGCGTACGCCACTTATTCATCGTCGGATAAACACGCTGGAAGTAAAAATAGATGGTGCAGGTTGGCGGGTTGTGTACTAAGTTCCATTTCCAGTAAATGAACGATGGCTTGGCAAAAGTCCAGCCAGACGCGTGATGGGTGCATTGCGAACAGTGTTATCTGTGATATCATCAGGAATGAGATGAGGAATCACGAGTCAGACCTCTTGCATCAGCGAACACAGGCATGTCCAATGTGACCGAAACGACAGCCGTCCCGGTTTGGGGAAATAGACTTCCGGAGAGGTACGTTTTTCCGACCCGGATCTAGTGAGTGGTTAGGTAATTTGTCAGTGATAATCACGCCAAGCCGAGGGGCCGATAAGGCATCATATGACCGCAGTCCGGAGCACCTGCTGAACGCATTGCCTTGGTGCTTCCTGCTAAAGAGTCGAGAGGCCGTTCGAAGGCGCAGAGTGGGGTACTTCTTCAATCCGGAAGACCCTTCCCGACCACGAGGAGAGACGTGCGTGTACTCCCGTCCTCAACGTCCGGGAGCGACGAGCAGGAGCCGAGTGGCGTGCTTGCTTGCTCACTTGGTGATTTGGCACAAGGCTGCTCGAGTGGAGCTGTTCGTTCGCAAGACACTATGTGACACGCATTCAATGTGCTGCCGTTATCTCACACGACCAACTTCTCGTTCTGAGAATAGCCAAGTGGCACGAGCAAGGCCGGGCACCATCCTGTATATGGTTGCACTTCGGCGCCCCACGCGGATCAACTGCCCACACGACCTAGGGACGTCCTGTCCGGAACTGGTACTGGTTTTACAGCAGAGAGAAAGCCTCCGGTTATCATTTTTTTTGTCGACTACGCATTTGTACGAAGCTTGAAGATGAGGCATCAGATCTAGGGAACGGTTCGAGAGACGAACCTGAATCGTAGGCAAGTATGCTAGTTATTCTGAATTCTTGAACGCTTGTATATTGTGTCCTAGTAGCGCCACTGAACTGGGATCCGAATGCTGAGGTGGGTCTCCACAGCGGAATGATCCTAGTAGGGAATCGGGATGACGACACTGCCGTCAGCCACTGCAAGGGCCATTGATAATTTTCGGTGACCCTGTCTATCTCCAATGGCATTATGAGCGTTTGGGTTTTCATTTTTCCATCAGATAGTTATGTCCGTGTAAGAAAACAAAAAAAGGCGATGCCGACGTTTTCGGTGTCACGGATTGTCCCGAGTTGCTGGGGCGATTGAGATTTAAATATGTGCACTCCGACAATATGTGGCGTTTCGGGTATCGAATATTAGAACCCCGAAGCCTTCTCCGATTTGGTTCGGTATACTGACCGAAAAGTATCTTTGTAACTCGCAGTGTCACAACTGTCAAACGATGTCAATAACGTCGATCTGATGACATGCAAGGGGAAGTATTTGCACTAGTATGTACATACTTGAGTTTTCGTCGGCCGAGAGAAAGGGACATAATCGTCGCGTGGCAACTGATTGGTCTATTGGTCCCTTGAATTGATTTCGTGGTTGAGGGTAGATCGGGTCCGTGCATTTCAACGCGAGTGACACGAGATATAGACTCCAGTGGAGGCAAGTAGTTCTCCAGCATCATATCAGACAGGCACGGGGACATCTTTGAAAGACTGAGGCCAGGTACTTCCCCGCGTAGTGACATACTACGACCTGAATCTGAGCAAGGGTCCAACGTAGGGTTACGACATGTGGCGATCGATGCCCATTGGTGTTGACTAGGTGCTGATGGGCCTGACAGAACATTGTATCGCAAAAAAGGCGAAAGGAAAATCTGTGAGGACCTAACCTGGTTTGTAAGTACGTGACGCACCGTTGGACAGAGATTGAATTACGGATCAACGTTAGTCCGTCACCAGGACCACTGATGCGGGTGGATACATGTGTGGAAGCTCTCTCGGTAGGACATTGTACCGCGGACGCCCACGATCCGGAAAGACGTCTATCTTGGTTGAAGGATGCGTTGGGAGATCAATTGATTAGGACGTGAGAGCGGTACCCACGCCAGACTGGATTTATGAGGAGCAAGGGCGAGAATGCGACCTTGAGACATCAGCTGCAAAAGCTGCACGAAGTTCGAAGTTGTTCGAGTATTTGGTATGAGATGGGCCGAATGTGGAGTTGCCTGTGTGCTAACGCGATGCCATCAGAAGCATGGGAGGTCGTTGTGGCACGCACCTCCGGCATAATGCCCCGCAGAGGAAACTCGGAGTCGTGACCGAGTATGAAAGTCTAGCAAACTTGCGAGGTGCGCAAGTTGACTATTAGGACGTCAGTGACCTTGTGCTGCGAGGGCTGCTGCTACTAGGATTTGCTAGTAGTCGTAGAAGCCCTGAGCGTGCACGCATGGACCGTGCGTCGATTACGACTTGAAGTACGTACGAGGACAACTAGAAAGGTCAGATGAACAAGGCCAGCTAGCCGAAATGGGCCACGCTAGAGATCGTATGACATTTTGAGTATCTTCCTCCTCCTTCCCTTGCATGTCCTTTCCCTCCACCATCCATGTCCTCCCCAGAGTCAGCGACGGGCGCCCCCGCCTCCGACGTCGAGCACACCTGCGACCACGTACGTTTCGATACACAGTGCGTCGTCATCCCCGACACTGCCCAGCGCTCTCGCATGCCAAGAGTCGTCACAAAATCGTATGCACTTCCGCTATGGAAGAGACGCTCGTCGTCTGCGGGCCCTCCACCACCCCAGGACTCGCCCGAAGACCAGCTCGTCCTGCGCGTCCCCGTGCCAACGTGCGTCGCTTCAGCATTCGTGTCTTCTAAATAACAATGGCTTTTTCGGGTCCAGCTTTTCTTTCAAACCTCCTCCGACCCCTCGCTCCGTCGATCCTACACCCCTACCCCCTTGTCTCATATATCGTCCTACGACTTCTGGTCTTGCTTCTCCTCCGCTCCCGCGACATGCCCGACCCCGACCACCCATTTCGCCTCCTCCCGACGTCGTCACGGTTCCCCTCCGTCCGTGTTGTGCAGCATGCCAGGCCGTCACCGACGCTGCGCTCGCCAATGGTGACGCATGGCCGGAGCATTTCTCCCGTGCTGCCTCGAGGCGCCGGAGCATGAGTGTCGACAGTCCCCGCACAATCACCGTCGCCGGAAGTGCCGCTTCCGCTTCGTATGGTAATTTAGGGGTCGCGATCAGCGTCGACGAAGTTGACAAGCGCAGGCGAGTGAGCGATACCGGTCCCCTGACCGGATCACGGAGATGGTCTGGCGGTTCCAAGGCGAGAGAAGAATGCCAGATAGCTTGCCACGTTGGCAATGCTTTGGGTGCGCGTTCTCCATCTCCGTCTACTCGCGTCACGCCTGCTACGCCGACGACGCCACGTATTCCAGAAGAGGACGACGACGAAGACGAGAGCGAGCTGTTTCCCCTTCCGTCCCCAAAGCGAACGCCCAGGACGTCCCCTGCATGCAGTCCAGCTGGATCGCTTTCCTCTTTAGCGGTGCCACGAACCAAGTCTATGAACAGCCCGACGGGCTCGATGTGTTCGGGAGACTCGCATGAATTCCAGTCATGCAAGTCGCAGTTTCTCACGCCGCCGCCTTGCTCGTCCTCATCGTCCCTTAGTCTTCCCAAGTTCATCGGGTCGACGACAGACCTTGCGACCGAGCCCGTCCGTGTGCCTTCTCCGCGGCTCTTGTCAACGCTGCCGTCCATTTCCGGTAGGCACCATTCACGGTCGCATTCGTCTCACGCCACCCCGACGGACACAAGACCCTCTGCGATAGACAGTCCCTCGCCCCGCACACCCGAGGCCATACCTGGGCCTGCCATCGCAGCGTCGACGTCCGTGGGAATCGTCTCACCGCGTATTTCACCAGTGAACATCCGTTTTCCGTGGCGACCTAGGTTTTCCGTGTCGACAGACGGCATCTCTCCGTCGTATTCGCCTACCTCGCCACTCGATTCGACGTCTCCCAGGAAGGCATTTACGCTACCGAATGCACGGGATGTGCTTGCAGACGTGTTGCGTGGCGTGGGGGCGATGGGATCTGGTGCTATTGCTCCCCAGATGTAAGTAATAGTACCGTGCGTGTTTGCGTTCCATGTTTAGGGACCGTTTCCACATTCGTTCGTTCGTTCGTTCATGCTTTATCTGAGCACATACATGTTTCAGACTTTTTTTTTCTCATATAATGTACGTTGCATTAGGCCTTTGCACAATCTGTATGTTACAATCTAACTTAATGTAATGACGAGCTTGTTGTGGGATCGGATGCTCGGAGACGATGCGATCTCAGTCGAGGGTGGCAAACAAGGAGAATGGACGAATGGAATTGTGCACCAACTTGGGACGCGTATGACATTTGACCGTGCCTGGGACTAGGCGTCAACCAACGGGGTACCATGAAGACGCCGGACCGACATCATTGCCGCATCCAACGCTTGTCGCGGACGAGCCATGCGCAGTCGGACAAACCATGTAGAACGTGCAGGTAGTATATGCTACGCCCTCATGTCCGCGCGCACCGGCACCCGTCCATTGTTGTGCTGTCGTACTGCCGAAGAATGGCATGGGCGGTTGGGCTGACACAATAACACTGCCCAGAGATTCCGTCGTGGGCGGTACCGATCATGCCACGCTGTGAATCGGCGGGATTATCGTAAACGCCATCGACTTTTAGTCTATCAGGCTAGAGCTGTGGGTCGTGTGCACGCGAGTGAACAGCGATAGTGGAGCTCAGACAAACGACGGACTTGATTGCCAAGAGTATGTGGGTACAACGCAAGAAAGAAGATGTGGGTCATGAATTCTTTGGCAGTTTGATCTGGAATGTACCTGTCGTATAGGTGAGAGGTCGGTGCGGCGTCGGACAGGGTGACATACAGTGCGGCAACGAGGTGATCTCTGGGGTCACTGTGCCGTGAAGACCGATGCGGGCGAGTGTGCCGCGGATGAGTCCTACGGAAAAAGCGACGTACTTTGGGAGCGAAACGGTCAACGAAGGGAATAGTAGTAGGAGACGCGTACTATTTTGGCGTGCTTGAGAGCTTCGGGACGACCTTGCCAGGAGGATATGCGCGTGATGGGCTTGAAGGCGTTGTCTTGCAAGACGAACACGCCCTAGAAGGAAGATCAGGGGCGATAATCAGACAAGGATATGGACGGACGCGGTGGTTTGTGCGTAGATTGTCTACCTGCTTGTCCCAGCAGGACACCCAGAGTTCCTTGCAGACAAACTTGATCGCGTCGAGCGCGTCGCCGAACAAGGGTCGGTCGCGACACAGTCTGAGCGAACTGTCAGCAGACGGTCAGCGAACAAACGGATCGCACCTTTCGACAAAGTTGCTGCCGACGTGGTGCCCGATGGCCTCCAAGCGCGTCCGGAGACCCTCGTCTTCGTCGTCGTCGGGGACCTGCGGGCGCGACGTCGTGCTGGCTACGCTATCGCGGTGCTGCTGTGGTTTCGGTGCGGGTGGTGGAGGGGGAGGGAGGATACCGGCGGTGGCCATGTCGAGCTCGATCTTTTTCGCGCGTGCTGCTGCGACGGCGGAGGACGCGCGGAGGGCGCTGACTGCCTCGATGAGGAGATAGTCCATAGCGGCGGCGTCGACTTGGCGGAGGGCGGGGTCGGCGAGGACCGCGATGGGAGAGGACATGGTTGCTCACGTGACATGAGTCGGAGTGCGTCGTTGTCGTCGTTGCGATCGTCTTGCTCATCGTCGTCATCGTCGTCGTCGCCGTCGTCAACATCGACATCGACATCGACCACCATCATCATGTCTAGCATTATCGGATTCTTCAATTCCAAGTTCCCCCCGACGATGAACCCGCGCGACCGCCCCTCGGATCCCCTCTCGCGCCTCCGCTTCGCCCTCGAGACGATGCCCGGCTCGCGCAAGTACGTCTTCACGCCCGCCACCCGCGCTGAGATCCTCTCCGAGCTCTACGACGCCTTCTGGGGGCCGTACGCCCATCTCTTTCTCCCGCTCTCCAACTCGAGTCTTCCCATGCACGCCACACTCGGCCAGGTCCAGGCTGAGCTCGGTTTCGCGGGCGCGGGCTCAGACGACCCCGTCGTGCCAGGTCGGCCTTGTGGTCACATATTCACCAAGGGCGAGAGCTGTTTCCGATGCAAGTGCGTACTTTCTTTCCTTCTCCTCCCGCGCTCACCGTCTTGCAAGGGACTGTGCGCTCGACGAGAGCTGTGTGCTCTGCAGTCGCTGCTTCCGTTCCAGCTCGCACAAGGATCACAACATCAGCTTCTTCATCGCACAGCAGTCGGGCGGCTGTTGTGACTGCGGCGATGCCGAAGCCTGGCGCAACGACATTCAGTGTCCCTTTCACCCGCTGCTCCACGACGCTGATCGCACCTTTCGTGCGTCCACTGCGCCCGACACGACACCGAGGGTACTCCCGAAACCTATGTCCGACGTAGATATCCCTCCCGTCCCCCATTATCCCTTTCGCGCCGTCTTTCCACCCGAACTCAGGGACAACATGGGTCGCACGATCGGCTATGCCCTCGATTTTCTGCTCGACACGCTCGATTGCTCTCCAGAGGAACCGTCCGTGCCGCCAAACGAAGCAGATCTCAGGCTTCAGCCCACCGGGGACCCGATGCAGAAAGACCAATACTCGGTTATCATCTGGAACGACGACAAGCATTCGTTCGACGAAGTCATTCAGCTCATTTGCGATACGACGAACCGCGATCGCAAAGAGGCTACCGCAATGGCCAACGCCATCGACGAGCACGGCCGTGAGATCATCGACATGAACACTAACGTCCCTCGTCTCCTCGAGATCGCCCAGGTCATCTCCAAGATCGAAATCGGCGTCACCATTCGGCGCGCTTACGACACTTTTAGAGAACAGGTCGTCGTCGTCATCATCGAATGGCTTCTCGACCTCACCCGCAGCAGGCTTGGAACAGACACACTCATCATTCGCGAGGTCATCGCGGCGGAACTGCTCTCGGCCAGAAATCGCGAAAGCAACATTTACGGATCTGGATCCCACGTTCCAGACCTTGCCAGCGAGATTTCCAGTCCGTGTAGGATCGACTGGATGTTTTTATATCATGCTCGACTGTGGAAGAAACCGCGTATCAGCCTAAAGGAGATATATGCCTCCGTCCTCACGCTCTCTCACCCCCACAAACTGGCTATAGGTTCGATAATTTAAGCAGTGAGACGTGCTCTGGGCTGATTATTGTTTCAGGGAGCCATTTCGCCGCCGTATACCCGCGCATTGTAGATGCCTATCTCCTCGTCGACAGAGAAGCAGAAACGTCCATCAAGTACTTTGCCCTTCAGCTCTTTACTGTCCCATCTATCTCAAGCCACATCGTCCGATACCACGATCTGGTTACACGCTTGCTCGACATCATCATCAACTTTTTCACGAACCAGATCTCTGAAAAACGTATCCTCAACGTGACGGGAACTGGTTCCGAGCTCGCTGAACTGGACGTGGACAGTTTCCCGTTCAAGTCCAAGCGTTTCATGCCGATCTTTAGCGACCTCCGGTATCTCTGCCACAACGAACCGGTCCAACAGCTCATCGCCAAGAATTCCACGTTCATCCGCAAGTTCGCCAAGGTGTGCCAGCTGTTCATGTGTGTGCATCCCAACAAACGCGCTGCCACGAACCACGTCGAGTACGAGACGGACGCTTGGATAAGCGTCTTCAACGTCACGCTCTCGCTTTCGCGCGTCATCAAGGTGTACGGTGAGGCTTTCAGCTGGGCGACGCCCTCGCAGCTCATCGGCGCCATCTCGATCGTCGTGGGCGAGATTCTTGCGGTCTGCACGTTGGCCAACGACAAGCTCGACAAGAGCAAGTTTTCAAAGCCGGCGTACCACGACGTCGTGTTTGGGGACGTCGAGTACACCATCGTGGATTTCGACGTTTCAGAAGGCTACGTCAGTTTCCATCATTCTCTGCATTGGCTTTTGGCGGAGCTGTTGAAAAACGTGGATATTCTGTCCGAGGAGTCGTTGGGTCGAGCGGGCGTGGCGAGCGTGCGGGACTTGTTCATGGGGATCGCAACAGAAGACTCTATTCTCACGTTGATCGATTTCCCTCTCAGAGGTAAGCTCGAGATGCTTTGGTTCCCGATGAGGAGCTCAGTCGGTGTCGTGGTTTTTAGTGCTCGCAATGGTGGCACAGATCCGCTCCGGACTGTGGGTTCGCAATGGCTTCCCGATACGTGGCCAGCTGTTGCATTATCGCGACTTCATGCTTCGCGAGCTGTGCTACGACCAAGACCTGTTCATTCTCCAGACATCGCTTATCATCCTCGACCCGAACACGGTCATCGTAAGCATCCTGGACCGTTTCAAGCTCCTCCAATTCTTTTCTGGTGCGGTCGTGCATCCGTCGTACGAAGGTGCTCAACTGTCCAGCATGGTCGAGGAACTGCTGTACGTAATCATCACTCTCTTGACCGAGAAGGGTAGTGCGACCAAGCTATCTCTGCCGATCGCCGTACGGCGCGAGATCATCCATGCGCTCGCGGCTGGACCCTGTTCGTACACCGACCTCGTGAAGCGCGTCGCCGAGCGCATGGCCGACGACGTCTGTTTCGAACACGTCCTCAGACAAGTCTCCAATTTTAGAGCGCCGGAGGCCACCACCGACACCGGGACTTACGAGCTCAAAGAAGCGCTGTACGACGAAGTCAACCCGTTTTATTATCACTATACCCGGAACAGACGTGAAGAGGTGGAAGCGGTGCTCAAGGCGCGGTTGAAGAAGACGACGGGCGAGGCGGACCCCGTGATCGTGCCAAAACCGATCGGGATCGAGACGGGTCCGTTCTCCATATTACCGTCCCTGTTGGAATCCGAGGCGCTTTTGCAAGTCATGTTTTACGCCATCTATAACATCCTCATGTTGACGGAGGCGGGGGGGACGACGCCACCGTCGGCCGAGGCGATTCTCGATCAAGTGTTTTATCTCGTCATGGTTGCGCTCGTGGAGCGTGCGTCGGTGTTCAGCCATCTCTCTGCGCTCAAGGTGTTTGAGGACGGCAAGAACCTGATCCAGATCATCTGTGCGATGGAGCACGTCGAACATTTCAAGCCTTATACGGGACGCGTGGAATGGATCTTGGGCGAAATGTCCAAGTTCGTGCCCGAGGAGGTGCAGGCGCGTCGCAAGGTCGTCGTCGTCGTGGACTCTGGGGTGGACTCGGAGACGCTCAAGAAGCGCGCGGCCAAGGCACGTCAGGAGGCGATCATGGCCCAGATGAGGGCACAACAAGCGAGTTTCGCCACCAATTTTGAAGACGTGGACGAGGAGGACGAAGACATGGACGAGGCGCCAGAAGAGGTGGTCCAATACGGTTCGTGTATCGTGTGTCAGGAGGACCTGAACGATTCGAAACCGTGGGGCATGCTTGGGCTGGTCCAGCCCAGTCGACTGCTCCGGAAACATCCAGACAGCCATGGTGCTTATCTCAACGAACTGATGGGTTTACCGTCCTCGCTCGACCGCCGTTCTCAGCCACCGATGCAGACGACGTTCCCGTCCGTGGACCCCGACTATCACGAGGACGTGACCCAGTTTGGGCCCAACTTTGATGGGTTCCCTACCCAGCACACGCGCTTTGGTTTACACACGTCCATGTGCGGCCACATGATGCACATGGAGTGTTTCCAGGTGTATAATGCCTCCGTTCGTCAACGGCATCGTTCGCACGCGACGCGGAACCACCCAGAGAACATTCTTCGCAAGGAATACATTTGTCCGCTGTGCAAAAGTCTGGGCAACATCATTCTTCCCATCTCTCGATCGTCACCGCTCCCGGCGACCACGATCCCGTTCCCGGACTGGATCCGCGCGGTGGGAATATCGATTCTCAAGTCGAAACCGGACGCGGTGATGGACTCGCTCCAGTTCCGGAACGGCACGGGCGAGTTCGTCTTTTGGAGCGCGCAAGACCCGAACTATGCGGTGCAGATCCGACGCGGGGAGAATTTCGAGACGTTCAAGATGCTGGATAGCGTCGTGAACGTGGCCAAGATCGTGTCTCAGCAGACGCGTCATTTGCGAGAGAGGCCGGAGCCTGACATGGGTGAGCGGGGGTCGGGGATTTATTTGCCGGAGGAGTTGGTGGGGTATACGATCGCGTCGATCGAGGTGGCGACGCGCGGGACGGGCGCGAGCGGCAACGTTGCGGATAGTTTGACCGAGCCGCAGGTGCGGATGGTTCGGTCTCTTCTCGGATGTCTGGCTTCGTTGGCCAAGATCGAGCTCGAGGGACGACCGGACGGGGGCAAGGAAGCGGTGAAGCAAGCGATCATCAAACGCCTGTTGCCGGAGTGGAGCAGGACGTCGTTGACGTCGTATTCGTATCCGTTGCTCCTCCGTGATCCGTTCACGGTGCTCGTCGAGACAGCGGCCGTCGCGCCCGAGATGTTGCAGCACGTTCTCGTGCTGTGTTACTATGCGTGTCTAGCGCGCACCGTCATCGGCATGGTGTACGTCCTGAACAAGGCGCGGTCGTCGAATTCGATCCCGGCCGCGTCGCGAACGTACGCGGACCTGTTTGGCGACGTGCGCATGTTCTTCATGTCCGTCGTGCGCCATTCGCCCGTGTTTGAACATACGGCGACGCTCGTGTTCGAGATGTTTGGCGAAGCGCGGATCGAGAAACTGCTGTACACGTTCACGTTGCCGTTCTTGCGACGTGCGGCGATCCTCTGTCGATCTGTCCTCCCGAACGCGTTCCCGACGCCGACGACGGGTGCGGAGGACGACGACGACGACGACGACGAATACCGACGCCTTCTCACGCTGCTGCACGTTCCCGCGCTGTCCGACCTCCCGAACCAAGACACGCTGCAGAATGCGCTGTCGGGATGGTGCGCGCACTATGGCCACTCGCACGCGGCGTCGCAGCTCAACTGTGGTGTCGTGCTCGACTACGCGGCGTCGTACCGACTGGCGCGGTTGCCGATCGTGCTCGACGATCTGTTTAACGGGCGGGACAAGGTGATGCGGTGTGTGCGGTGCGACACGGTGCCGACCGACGCGGCGGTGTGTCTGATTTGTGGCGCGACGTGTTGTATGCTCAGTCATTGCTGTATGGACGTGGAGACGAACGGGCGGGGCGAGTGTAATATACATACGCGCGAGTGAGTCGGCGGGGGCCTCTTTCGGTCGGCGGTGTCGTTGACGTGCTGCCTTTTTTTTTTTTTTTCAAAGGTGCGGTGGAGCGATTGGGTTGTATTTCGTCGTCAAGCGGTGTTCGTTGTTGTTCTTGTACGCGAGCAACGGGTCGTTTGCGCAGTCGCCTTATTTGGACGTGCACGGGGAGGTGGATATTTCGATGAGGTGCGTGGATCTTTTGGGCCCGGGGCAGGGTGTTTCTTACGACACTGCTGGCGAACAGACGAGGACGGCGGCAGTACTTGCACGTTCCGCGGTGGGAAGAGATACGGAAGACGTGGCTCAATCACGGTATTCCGACGGCCGTCGCACGCAAGTTGGAGAGTACGGTAGATAACGGTGGATGGGAGATGCTGTGAAACGCTCTCTCTCTTTCTGCACCGAAAAAAAAAATGGACATGTAGCACGACGCAATTTTATTTACAATCTCAGTTTACGTGGTCGGACGAGGTCACGGTCAAGGGGTCTGATCAGCATATGCGAGAGCGTCTTCGAGTCTGGCGATGGTCCGTCGTAGCCCGAGTACGTCGATCGTTTCGGGGACGGTCGGACCCGTCTGAGGGACGGATAAGCAAGGGTATCGAAAGAAGAAGAAAAAAAAAAGCACACCTTCATCCCAGTCAGGGCGTGCCGCAACGCCGTCATGAAGCGTTTTTGCTTGAGCCCGGTCGCTTCACACGCGCCGTGGACGAGCGACGCGAGTCTAGACACGCCGCGCGCGCCTGGATCGCTTCCGAGGTGACCCACGGTCGTTTCCAACGCACGACCTTGGGTTCAAACGCGTGGGTTGAACGAAAAAGCAGAATCAGGACGGCGTCGAGGGAAAAAAACTCACGATAGTCGTCGCGCGGTATCGACGTGTACATGGCTTGCGCGTCGGGCGTCTCGCGATCGGGATCGACGAAAAAGTAGGGCGCCAGATCGGGCACGTCTTGGATGATGATGATCCGTCCCTGAACGGTTGCGCACCTTTTTTTAGCACCAAAAAAAAAAAAAATTCTCGAAATGCGTTTTTGCGCACCTGCAAGACGTGAATGACTTGGGCAATGTATTCCGGGGACGTGTGTGGACTGGACGGGGTCAGACGAAGAAAAAAAGAAAAAAAGTGGCGCGTTAAAAGAGGGGGACGTACCTGTGAGGAAAAGCGGCTTGGACGAGGTCCCGTATCCTGTGCGCGTAGTGTAGCGTTCCTCGATCCGTCTTCCAGCTGCGCATGAGGTGGTGTTTGTTGAGGTATTCGAGTTTGGCGGGTTCCAAGACTTGTCGACGGTGCGTCAGGGACGCGAGATCAAACTAAGCAAAAAAAAAGGTCGTTTGTTAGGACAGGGTTCAGACGGACGGTCGGAACGGCGTACTTGTTGGACGAGTTCGGGCATCGTCATGAGAGACGTGCTTTCGGGGCTGCGCGCAGTGGGTGATGCGTCCAAAGGGGATCGGGCTTGTCCCCAGCCTGCCAAGGCGAGCCAATTGATTAATGCTTCGGGCTCCCATCCTCTTTTCTGGCGTTACCTATTGAGTATTGGAATGGTATGGTCGGGAAGATCGTACCATGAACTCTAGGACTGCCACGTCACCCTTGCGTTTGGACATCTTGGAACCGTCGGGGTTCAGTAATATAGGAAGGTGTGCAAACTGAGGCGGTTTGAGTGAGAGACAAGAGTACAAGTCGAGGTGTAGTGGAAGAGATGGAAGCCATTCCTAAAGGATAACGTATGAAGAAGGACGCTGGGAGACGAGACGAGACTTGCCTCTCCTCGGATGACGTGGGTGATTCCCATCTCATGGTCATCGACGACGGAAGCGAGATGGTAAGTGGGGAAGAGGTCAGACTTGAGGAGGACAGGATCGGTCGGCAGAGAAGCATGAGCGTCTCTCAGAGCTCCAAACACAATATCGTGTGCCGGAACGCGTTCCGGGAGCCTTTCGTCCTAGACAAGAGTCGAGACTGGGTGCGAGTAGAACCGATGCAAACATACGTTGAGCCTGACGATGGACTTTTCGCCGGCACGGACGCGTCTTGCGACATCCTCTTCGGTGAGATGGAGACATGTCTTGTCGTACGTGGCGTTGGACCCGACGCGAGCCAATCTCTCCCTCGTTGCGGCGAGCTTGTCTGGGGAGCAGAAACAACGATACGCGTGACCGGACTAGAGGGGGGGAGTGGAGCGAGGGAACAGGGTGGTAGGCATGGGACATACCTCCAAGAGTCGACGTGCGTGCGCGTGGTACAAGTCTAGTCGCTCCGACTGCAAGTAGGTGGGTGAAAAGGATCGGAAAAGGAAGAATGGTGATGTACTTGATGATATGGACCATGGGAACCGCCCAATCCGGGGCCTTTCGGAGGGTCAGAGGACGCGAGTGCGGTCTACGTTTGACTTGCCGAAATCGTAGGACAATCCAGCCCAAGCCAACGCCGATCGAATACCGTCGACGGCATCAGGAACGTAGCGTGACTATGCAAAGGTGAGTAAGAGAGACGAGCAGAGAATATGACATACCGCGTCAGTGTCTTCGATGCGAAGAATCCACTGTCCGCCGTGTTTTTTTGCGAACAAATGATTGTAGAGTGCAGTTCGAAGACCACCGAGATGAAGAGCGCCGGTTGGGGACGGGGCAAAGCGTAACAACATGACGGTGGCCAAATAAAGTGCGGTCCGGCTTTGTTCCGTACTGTCGATGTCTAACCAGCCTTTCATGTCAGATCTGACCGTGCTCGTATCGCCCACGCCGTCGTATCCGAAACAGAACCCGTTGGGTTTCAATTTCGCCCGTCGAAGTCAAAACGACCTCACAAGGCCAGTCATGGTCACCCTCGAGAACGTCGACGCAGAAGAGGACAACGAGAGTCGCTCTCCCGTAGAAGTTTCTGACCTGGACGCTGCCTTTCTTTCTCCCCCAAGAAAGACCTTCAGGGCTTCCAGATCTCCTCCTCCCAAGCGACCCGCTTCAGCACCTCCAACCGTGACACCACCCGTAGCAGCAGCACCACCCCGCCGTATCTTTTCTACCTCTACAGCCTCAGACAGAGGCGAGCTATCCCGTCCACCTCCCCCACTGTGTGAGTCTTTCACTCGTCCTTGCAGGCCACACGTCCTTCAACCCGTCCTTGCAGTTCGCCCGACTACCTTTTGGCGGAAGACGAAACGGTCTGGTGTCGCAAACGCCTCGTACTCTCCGTCGTCACATCTTATTCGTCGCTCCACTTTCATCGCTGCTGGTCTTTCGTTCGACAGGCCTCGAGCAGATCTTTCCGCTCTAGGTGTCGAGTCACGAGTACCGTCCATAGTCCTCGGCCCAGACTACAACCCGCAATAGTCCCTGCCATCATGGTACATCTGCAGCAATTGGGTACGAGATCTCTTGCATCTGTTTCATCGCTCTACCTACTTCGACTCATCTAGGTAACCGCTACGGAATCGACTCAGCAGCTCCGTCAATGACACCTCATCCTTGGTGGTCGTATTATGTCCAATCAGACGTACCCACGTTCACCCCTTCACCCACGATTACCTTGGATACCGTTCCCCATACGGATACCGTCGCCCAGGACGTCATTCTCTTGAGTGATATCCCGTCTGCTTCTTTAATCCAGATCACTGCACTACCACCAGCGACGGCATCGTCTGAAACCGTCTTACCCAAACTGCGGTCCCCTCATCAGGTGAACATATTGTATCTCATTCCTCTGTTCATTGCACTTGGCGTCGTTCTTGGTGCCATCACTATTTCAATCTTTTTCAAATTGCGAGAGAGGCGCACTCGTTCACGTGTTTCGACTCTTTTGCCTGGTCCTCCTTACGTTCAGCCAGAAAACGACGTCGAGGATCGCTTGCTCGTACAGGGATATCCGAGCATGGAACAGGTGTCCCTTTTCGCTGCCAGCACTCCTAGCAAATTTACGATTCACGGTTTGCGATACGTACCCAAAGGAACGCTTGCATGGCAGACACTCGGTACATCTCAGCCACATTTCTCAGACGCGGCCCGCGTCCAGACCATCGTTCCCTCGAGTGACGGCGAGAGGTTTACGGTGGTCTCACAAGACGATCCATTCTCTGCGATAACACCGATGGCTTCGGTACAGTCTTCCGAGCCATTGGGTGTCGTCCCTATGCCCAATATACGCATTTCGTCGCCAGATCCCATTTATAGCCACATGACTCAGGATACCCATGTACCCAAGACATTCCGACGCAGCATGTTTGACATCTTGAAACTCAAGCGTCCTTACCGTCGTGTGACTGGCGTACGCATGGGCTATTCTGCTCTAGCGCGGGAAGACGAACCGGGCGATAAAACGCCTACGAACCGAGTGCGTCGGGCTGCTAGCTTAAAGACGACAAGAGGGGCTGCACTTGTTGATGAAAACAGCACCCGTCGTTCTCTCGATGGTGGTCTTCACAAGAATGCGTCGAGGCTACTAGGTCCTCAGGAGGATGAAGAAAATATCCCAACGGCGTTACCAGCAAAGACCCCCAGTCTCATAGAAGGAACGTTCGCTTTGCACACAGATTATCGATACGATGCAACACCGCGTGTCTCGGAGTCCCAAGAAGATATGCTTGCCGACGAGCGATCCATAGACACGGTCAAGGGGTACGCAACTGAGGAGAGTCATCGATCCGATACGTACACGAGGGCACCTGAACGTCATCCCCGGACGCCTCGTAATCGATCGTCGACCGGCGGTGCTTCCAGGCGCTTCTCAGCCCCTGACGACCACGCGGCCGTCTTGCCTCTCAGCCCGCCCTCGCTCATGTCTCCACCGCTCGAAAAATCCCTCTTTTTCACGTCGTCCACGTCCTCGAGCGCCTCTCTCGCAAGCCGCGCGCTCGGCGTTCGTTCCTCCCCGCATCGTTCAGACGGCTCACCCGGTCGTTTCGGGTTCAGGAAGACGCGAAAGCTTTGCAGGAGCGCGCCAGGCTCGCCCTTACCGTTTCCTTCGTATCCTCCTGATCACGACGACCCACCGGTTGTCGTACGCGCGCGTCGGGAATCGTCTGTTCACCCGCCGTCACCCGAGAGTTCGGTGGGCGTGTGGTCTCTTGGGTCGCTGTCCCCGACGAGTCTGGCGGTCGCGCTGGTGTCGTCGTCGAGCGTGGACATGGGTGTGGGTATGGCGGACAGGGTCAACGATGTCGTCGCCCAGGGCTATAGCAAGCGGTCGTCTGTGGGTAAGGCGCTGGATTCGATGTGAATTGTGGGACGGAGACGTGTGAAGGCTGTGCTTTGATCTAGTGTGTTTGCTGCGATGTAACCTAATCGCGATATGATACGGTCTTCGTTCGACGAAAGGCGTCCAAGCTGTCTGCTTCGTGGAATGATGCCGTTTCTCAAGACGGTAAATGGCTCTTAAACTGGAGACGATGGTGACAGGGGAATCGTTTGGAACGCAGAAATCTATGTCATTAAAACACTCGGGGTGGCCGAACGTAACGCCTTTTTGTGTACGCGGTGGACGTCGCTCGCGATTCCACGCGATTTACTACCGCGGGTCATGCGACAGTATTTATTGAGGGGGCGCATCATCGGATCCGGATCCGGATTCTGGAACTTCTGAGCTTGGGTCGAATGGGTCCAAGAGTTCTCGTCCCGCTGATGAATATGCTGGGGCGTTACAAACGATCGTCTGTCTCCTACAGCCGTCCAGTGCGCTTTTACTCATGCGACGACCCGCCGGACTCCAAGAGGGTCGCAGCAGAGATCGTCGCCCGGGTGTCTATGCGATACTTTAGAATAAAAGGACGTTCGCGTTCGCGTTCAAGTCGTCGATAACCTATAATTATGAGGATATGCCGTCGCGTTCGATAATTCGATAAGATAGTAGTCGAGTTCGAGGTACTTGGTTTCTGATCAGTTCGCAGTGCGCGCGTTGTCAAGTTTTGAGAGCACTCACAATTGTCCCTCGGACTTTGTGCTACACAGGCAGGTTGTTTTCGCACATAGAGACATCTTACTATTTAACTGCCTTGATCATACGATGCGAATACCTTTGGACGACGACCACGTCCCTTTTTAATTTGTAGACCACAGCCTGCAGGGAAATCCTATCCCATCCTTCGCCGCCATACATCAATATAAATTTGACGATGAGTCAGGAGGGGGTGGGGGACTTTCCGTCGGAGATCTGTGCCTCCACGAACGCTTTTGGAGGACGAGAAGTATAAGTATGAAAGTCTCCAGAGAATCTTCGCCAACCGACGGAAGCCGTTGTGTTCGGGGCTGAAAAAGGAGATAAAATAAAATAATTTGTGACGACGCCGCTCATGTCGTCGACGAGGCGTACCTGCGGAGATATCGTTGAAGGCGCAACCTTTTTATACGATTGACCTGCACTGGTTCGGTCGCTTGATTCGAGCGAAACTTCGAGTCGGCCCCGGGCCGGATCAAGCCCAGCCAGGGCCCTGATTGTGGCACTGCAACACAAACATGAGACCTCGTGATGGCATTCTATTTCCTTATAGGATTGTCCTGGAACACGCTGGGTGTAAGTATGAGCTACCTTTTGACAACCCTTGTCAACGACATGAGGAGTACTCGACCGATAAGTTCAAAAGAATTTGAAAAGCTGTGCGGCGTTCCTCCTTTGTCTGTCTGTGTTTTCTCCCATTTATTAGCCCGCATCGTCCTTCCAATCGATAGCGGAGGTTTCAGGGGGTTCGCATGCCTTCTCATCCTTTCGCACGCCGTGGAAGAGACCTGTGGCGAAAATGAAGAAGAAGACCTCCTTCTTAGTCCATGCCAAATCTTTGATCTCATTTGCGGTTCATCAACAGGCGGCCTTATTGCCATTCAGTTAGGCCGCTTTGGCTTGAGCTCCGAAGAAGCGATCGGAGCCTATGAAGCGTTTTTCAAGCCTCTCAGGGACGCTCCAGATATAGTCGCCCATGACTAAAGTATAGTGTCGTTCGCTGTTACGAAGAAGCCTCATTTACTCGGAAAATCTCACAGACTTTTGTTGCCGTCGTATCTAAAATCTGGTTTACGGGTGTCGATCCATATCGTGTCCGCTCGTACCCGCGCCCTTCTGGGTGAGGTTAAACCGATCTCCGTATGGTCATAAATGGACTATGCGAGGGCGTGCGGGCGACGTGTGCCATGCACCTCTACTTCTTCCTTCTCGACATTCAACTGGCAATACGTTTCAAGACGCAGGTTAGTCCGGATTCAATAATCCCGCCGAGATTACTCTCAATGAGGCCGAGAAACTGTTCGGTGCATATTGATAATTTGATATAGCCTTCAAATTTGTCAGTTTAGGTACTGGCCTACGCAGTCTGATCGAAAAAAGACGACAAGAAAGTATATGACAAACGAGCCTGATATTGACAGTGTTGCACAACAAACAGAGGAGACAGGAGAAAATGTGTAAAGTGCGCCTGATGACTTGTCAAAGGTATCGCGAAACAATTCTTCGAGGGAAAGTTCCGGAACCTGAACCACCTGATAGATAACCGGGCTCCTCACGAACAGCGACGAGAACGAGCCCCAGGCACCAAACCACAAAGAACCAGCCACTCTCACCAGAATCTGCGCCCAACTTGGCGCATGGTCACCAACCGCCCCTGAATTCCCCTTTTTCTGCCTTTATAGGCCAATGTTTCATGTACATAATATATACTAAACGGTCTCTCTACGTTACACAAAGTGCATGTGATGTCTACCGTGGGGCAACGCTCCAGAGGACAATAAACGCGGAAAAAAATTTCTTCGAGGTTGCGATCGACACGGATATCACGCATTTGAAAGTGCATGAAGAATTCAGAAAGCAGTATGAATAATTGAAATTCATTTACACACTAATGGATTGCTTTGTAGGAGCAACCAACGACACTACTACCGTAGGTACGCTTCAACCACTCTCTGAAATTGGGTGACATTGCGTTGACAGATTACAGACAAGAGACCACAATTTCATTCGTCACCGATAGGCTTGGTTGAAATCGCCGGACGGAAAGGCTGTCATATCTACGACTGTCGAGCCTATCTAAAGGTAAACGCCTGGATATCTAGGCGGGCACGAGGGAGCTGCGAAGGTGGGAGGGAAATCCTCGCGGTGAACTCGGAGCCGTGCGCTGATGCCTGAGGTATGAAGAGAACGAAGAGGCTGAAGAGGGTGAGAGCGAAAACGGGGCGGGGGACCGAGGTCGACCGGATGCGCTCGTCACTAGCCATGGATACGGCCAAAGACTTCGCTCTGTGGGAGTTCGTGCTTCGCATTGCCCGAGCAGGAAAGTCAGGTTCGAGCCTTTCAGCCACGCTATAACGTTAAATTTGGCTCTGCCTGGTGCCACAACAAAGTCAGCCGTGCGCAAAGAAGACTCCTGACCTCGAATGAATTTTTCCCCTTGCTTTCACCGATTTGGAAACTATCTAGACTCACGTTACTGAGACGGGTGACGGAAACAAGAGTCAGAGCCGAGGCGTACTTGACTTACTTCGACTGGTTCCAGTGAGTTTTCCTTTGTCACACGTTCCTCGAGTTCTGAATCAGTAAACGTCTTTTACACTTCGACGATGGTGCCTCGATCATTGAACTCTGAGGCCGCTGAGTGCCTGAATGACTAACTGTAGATTAGTTTTACGAGTCCGGTCA
The DNA here is from genome assembly GCA_038090255.1 of Austroboletus niveus. Taxonomy (NCBI): domain Eukaryota; kingdom Fungi; phylum Basidiomycota; class Agaricomycetes; order Boletales; family Boletaceae; genus Austroboletus; species Austroboletus niveus. Next base: position 25,575 of record JBBPMJ010000130.1, read on the forward strand.
GAGAAGCCTCAGTGACAGTAGTGGCCATCTGCCACCCCCCGGGCCAGCCAAGAGAAAATTACTCATACAATTTCAAATCAGGATCTCACCAGTGCGTTACATACTTTGTTGTAGATGCATTGCCGACTGTGAAGTGCTGACAGCCTGGCAGAACAGCCTCGTCTTGGCATCAAGCGTGTGTGATCATTTCGCAGTGTCGTCCGCCGGTGTCTTATATGCGACGACTCAAGAGCCGTATATTGCATACGAGCAAGTGCTTTGTTGAGACAAAAATGGAGACTATTAGCTGTGCTCAATAAAAGCGTTAACTGTGATAGATGAAGAAAAGAAAGTACGGATTTCGAATGAGCGTGCGAGATACCGTATTGAACAGCATGGTAATGGCGGGCGCGATTCCCGCCATCACTTTCATAGCCTAGGGTGAGGGCGGAGATATAAATAGTTGGCAGCTTGCCATCCGCAGTAAGCAAAGTAAATCCGACTTCCGGTTCCGAGACCTTCGATTAGCTAAGACGCCCTTTTTCGGAAGAGAAGAATGTCAGTATCATAAGAGTCATTGGTCAAAAAAAGGCGATGCCGCCCTCGCAATACAGCGCCCCGAGCGCCTCACCTGTCCCACCGTGCTTGACTAGGATCCGTTGGCTGTCCCGCTCCCTGTGAGACCCCCTTGTTGGCATCTCCCACTGCGTATAAAAGACTCACGGCTTCGTGGATTTCCCCGCCCGATGATGCTTTCGTCATGCCAGGGTGTCCATTCTTCTCTTGTTTTCCTCGCTATAAAGCGTACACACAGATCAACGCGGTGATGTGGGATTTGCGGGGCAATGGCAATTATGCTCCTCAAGAACCCACGTCTTCGAACGCGCGTCATCACGCGTCGCCTGGGTGCGTCCACCGTCACTAGATGCGAGCAACCTTGCTTATTTTGCGAGACCAGTTCTGTTTCGCGGCCGCAGATGAGGTGAGCGCGTCCGAATGGTTTTCTGCTCAGCTTTATCCCAATCGTGTTCACAGACAAGCAACGCCGACCTACCCATCGCCATTCGTTCCTCTCGGTTTACCCAATGCCCCTCCACCAAGGAGGCCTGCTCCAAAGTAACGCTTTGTCGTTTCCTATTACCATAGAAACATGGCGCTGACTACTATATCTTATAGTACCCAGTAAGTGGGTCGCTGATTGAAAGCTGTATGGTCTTCAATTCCCCCTTTTCAGTCCATCCTACCACACATTCCCGCGCTCTGCCGTCCCTCCCCAAATTGCTCCTGTGTCGGCTCCCCGCGCACCGCCCGTATTACCGCCTAAATTATCCACGCAAGCTCCGCCTCGCCAATTGAATCACCACCATCCGCACAGACAAACGCGACAACATTCGCACAGCGTGTCAGCGACGACGGCCCGTCATGTTCATTATGCTGACGAGAGATCGCCGTCTCGATTGCGAAAGACATCCGCACGGAATTCACATGCGCCCGGTAACGTTCAAGCAGTTCCCGGCGCTACGAGTTTTCGTGAATTGCAGCCCGCTGTTGCTCAGCAACCAGCCCAGGGCCATCGCCGCCGAGCACTCTCTACTGGAAGTGCTTCTGCGCCAGTAGTCACCAATTTCACGCCATCATCGTCATCGCAGAAGCTAGTTCGTGCAAACGCTGGGCACCAATACTCGATGTGTACAGGTCGGAAGAAGGCCTTATGCGTGAGTAGACGGTGCCGTTATTGACGCATGCTGGGATGATTGTTCAATCGGACTGCCATATAGATTGGTATCAATTATATAGGCCAGAAACGCGAGTTACACGGCTGTATCAACGATATCAAGAACGTCAAGCGGTTCCTTACCCGTAAGTTTTTTTGTTCACGAATTTCTGCTGCATTGATTCGTCGCACGCTTAGGCCAATGGGGCTTCAGAGATGGAGACATCGTCATGTTGATGGATCAGACGACAAACGCTCGACAGATGCCTACTCGGGCAAATGTGATCGATGCAATGAAATGGCTTGTAAAGGACGCCAAACCCCACGATTCGTTGTTCTTCCACTGTAAGGGAGTTTTCGCTATGGTTGATCATTGATGCATCTCCCCATTTGTTTAGATTCAGGTCACGGGGGTCAGATACCTGATACCCATGGCGACGAAGTGAATGGATTTGACGAAGGTGAGTTGCATTTTCACGCGTCATGAAGCTTGTCAAGTTAAGTTGGTTATTTCAGTGATATACCCAGTGGATTACAAGAAGGCGGGAATTATTGTTGACGATGTAAGCCTACATATTTGAAGGTTGCATCTGACGTTCTAACGGATGAATCAGGATCTGTACGCACTTTTGGTTTGTAAATTCGTTTCCACTATCAGGGTGGTTATCTGATCTTTTACAAGGTGAAGCCGCTCCCGCGTGGATGTCGCTTAACAGTGAGACCTTGCACGTTTTCCCCGCTCTGAGTATCACTAAATTACAATTACATCATTTTAGGCCGTTTTCGATGTAAGGCTTATCTGAATCGAACTTCCCCTGTGCTTACAAAGTTTTAGTCATGCCATTCTGGGACAACACTTGGTATGTACGGTCAACCTTATCTGAGAATTCACGGCTGAGGTTGGGTGGCCAGATTTACCATTTCTGGTATATTTGAAGTATCGTTTTCTCCTGAATTTGTCTTACCTTGGTTTTTACAGTATCATCACGACGGGACATTGAAACCGAGCCATCTTACTGAACGAGCCTTGCGGCAGAAGATGACGCCCGCAGATGTCATATCTTTTGCGGCATGTAGAGATGATCAGACAAGTGCCGACACTGTTCAGGGAGGAGTGGCCGTTGGTGCAATGAGTTACGTGAGTGACTCCCTGATCCTTATCCTATGAGTGATTCTGATTTGAATATCAGGCCTTCTTAACAGCTTTGAGTAAGTATTGCATGCGCGTGTAGTAACAGACTATTCTTACCGTACGTGACAGCTCGGAAACCAGTCCAGAGTTACTTGGAGTTATTGCAATCTGTTCGTGATATCGTACAGCCACACTTTCAGCAGAAGGCACAGTTGTCGAGCGGACATTATATCGTGTGTTTTCCCCCATGTCCTGTTGATTTGATGATGACGATATCATTTATAGGATGCTCGTATTCAATTTATCCTTTGAACTATGTATTTTGAACGAAGCCCGCCAGTATTTATATATATATCTAATTTTTCCTTTAATGACTAGCCCGCTCGTTTGCGACCGGGACTTCGTATAGTACGCTCGTTTTGACTGTATGTTTATGTTTTTGCTTAGTGTATTCTGAACAATGTAAATTGTAATTTCGTGCTGAATGAGATGGAGGCAGTGTCCATAGTTCCGTCACGTGCTTTGCTTTTGCGGCGCGTTTTGTTTACGCGCTGTTTGTACCTGCGCCTACAAGAACAAACATGTTCGAATTCATTCTCGAGCCCGGCTGACAGCCGACCGTTGTTTCTCTTCTCCGCGCCGTCGCTGTCAACGATCAACGAGTACAAGTGCTTGCCAGCGTCGACGCCGTCGTCGTCGCAGGCCTTGTCTTCCAGAACCGTAAGTCATTTGCTCCGTCGCTCCAGGTCAGTCATTAGTTATCGGAATTGCTCAGTGACTTACGGCCAGATACCAGAGACGCCTTTTCAGCTTGCTGACAACGCAATTAACGAGTTTCTACCAGCTCACGATTTGCTTTCAATACCACGCCAGTTGCAACTTTACAAGTTTCCAACGCTCACCTTCAACAGATTTATTCAACGTCTACCACCGAACACGCTCAAGATAACGAACAAACACTAGATTTAACGACTGCTGCATATACTTTGCTTGCTTGTCATCTCAATTGCTTAATTGTTTTGTCTCGACACATCCACGATCGATACGGTCCTACGGTTTACCGTCGCATATAACGATATTTGACTAATGCCCTTGCAAATTCTTTCACGACCAACGACCGACACGGCTCGCTCCCATGCCCCATCCCCGTTTGCTACGCCCACACCTAAACCACAGATCCCCACCATCTGCTTGACCACCGCTACTCCATGCGATTCCAACACCGCAAACGAATCTACCCAAGCCACGCCCTGGGCCACCGATGTGGCGTCGCCTGTTCCTATCGCACCCAAGCCTAGTGCAAATGGAGAATCGTCCCGGAAGCGCCTCGTTCCTAAGAAATCGAAACTCAGCTTGCTTGGATCCGCGACGTCGTCAGCGAAAGCACGCAACCAAGACTTTTCTGATGTTGTCCGGCGCCTCGGATCTGACGCGTCCATCAAGAATGGATGCAACGGGTTCGAAATCTACGTCGATCCCGCCGTTGACCCCGATCTTGGGGATATTTTAATGGTGAAGAAGAAGAAGTCGCGTCTTGGGTTGGACGGGATGCAGTGGGGAGCTTTGGGCGAAGTAACGAACATTCCTGCTGTGACGAAAGCAAAGGAGAAAGGCTCCAAGAAGGAAAGTTTATTGAAGGTGAAGGTGGATGAAAATCAGAAGTGGTGGAGTATCGGGCGCGGAAGGAAAGATTTCAAGGAGAAAGATAAAGACCGCGCCAAGTGTAAGTTACGCGCGTTGAGCTTACGAGTTGCCGAGCTGAACCTTCCTCAGCCCCTCAACCAAGTGACGTATCTACCGACGCACGCGCCCGATATAACTCTCTCGATTCGGGTGCTCTGCTCGCCGGCGCTACCAATGCAGAACCTCCGAAGCCTTCCAGGGACGGCTTGCGCATTCCCACTCCGCCATCCGCAACTCTTGCACCGCCCAACGCTGCGCCGTCAGGGGGCGGCAAGGGTTCTGTTGCCCTCAGGGCTATGCGTTCAGTCCGTTCCCTCGCCCGGATTGGCAGTTGGGCACAACTGAGAAACACACCCAATCCTGACGCCCCTGTCTTGACCACTGCTCCTGTCAAAGATAAGGACCCCGATGGGAAGAAGAAGAAGAAAAAGAAAAAGGACAAGGAGAAAGAAAAGGAGAAGGCTAAGGAAACGAAACGATATTCCGGGAGTAGCTTCGAGGCAGGCGCGTTGAGTCCTGTCGAGTCCAAGCATGAGTTGTCCAAGTCCCTCGGGAAGAAGAAGGCCAGTATTTTGGGCCTCGGTCTGCCCTCGACAATGCGATTACCGTCTTCTCGCAGCGGCTCGACGGCATCGTCTGTCGTCGCTGCCCGTCGTTCATCAGCAGATTCCGCCACTTTGTTGAGTGGCGGGATTCTTACACGGTCCGGATCGACGATGTCCACCACCTCGTCTCTACGTCCGATGTCGACTAAGTCAAGACAGTCTTCAGATAGTTCGGGAGCAGCTTCCGTTAAATGGGACGAAACGGGGTTGCAGACAGTCAAGGAGATCCGGCGTAAGGACAGGGAGACAAGGAGCAAGGTTAAAGAAGAGGCCAAGGAGGACGTCAAGGAGAAGAAAAGGGTCAAGAGGTCAAAGAGCGAGAAGGAAAAACACTCCACACGCAAGCCGTCAGACAGTCGTAAAAGGACGCCCCTCTCGGCCATCTTCCCTGGGACAGTGTCGGAACGTGATGAGGACGAGAGGGAGGACCCCCCGTTGACACCCATTTTTAACATTGAGAAGGCGACTGCGGACGGGCACGAATGCGAAGTCGGCGATTTGACAAAGACGCCGGTAAAGAGTGTGCGACCTCGACCGTTGTCAGATCAACCGCTCGGCGGCAATCGGCCGAAGCCATTACACGAAGGGGATAATGGTGAGCTTATGCCGTGCCGTGCCACTGCGCTATGACTAATACCATCATAGACAATGCATTCCTGTCGCTCTTGGACGCCGCGACGAATGATCTGGCTCAGTTAATCAATAGGCTTGACCTGGAGGCAACACCAGATGCGATTCCAATGAACCAACGCTCCCCATTCTCAGCCGATCCGTCTGCGAATTCGCCACCGAGCAAGAGATTGACGGCGGAGAGTCCTGTCAAGATGCTATCTCGCAAGAGTCCATCCATGACGTCTCTAAAGCCTTATACACAAATGTTTTCCAGGAACAATGGTGTCCGGCTCGGTCAGAACATTGCGCCGTGGTCTACCCTGAACGCGAGTATATCTCCTTCGAAAACCTCACCCAACACGGTCCGGGTCAACTTTCAAGATAACACAGCTACTGTGCGGACTCACAGGCGCACGATGACGCCTGCACCAGCGGCGGAGCCATCCCCTGTCTTCAAGCCCCTTCGTCCGGCCACTACTCGGCTCCCGATATCAAAGACTGTGGTGAACACCACTACAGGCATATTACCCTTTATCATTAGCACTACCCAGCGTTCCCCGTCGTCTCTCACTTTTGGCTCGAGTCATTCCAAGACCGAGTCGAAAGGAAGCTTATCCGCCTCTCCTGTTTTCAAGAAGGCTCAGGGTCACACTCGGAAGAGGTCTTCATTGATTCCTGATTCTGCTCTCGATAGTGGTAACTTACCTATGGCGCCCGAGGCGCGTCGCAGTCTTGGGCTCGCTGGTACTATGGGTGGCAGTATTGCCGAGCAAGACTATCATGGTAGCGATCCCGACTCGGACATCCCTGACGAGCTGCAAGTTATCCTATCGAATTCGGACCAAGAAGACACCCTTTCGTTCAACCGCCAGCCCACAGACCCTTCATTCACGTCTCCCGGTTCGCCACCAGGAATGCCTCTACCACCAGTTGTGAACATATCTCGCAAGAGTTCGCTCGCTCAAGTTCCTATTTTCCGGGCGAATGTAATCGACGAACACGACCATCATGCTGATGTCGACGAGGCAGAGACCTTGTCTGAGGATGACACCAAGAAATCATTTGACTTTACTGGCGAGCTGCAGAAGCTCAACGAATCTGGCGCCTCCGACCGTCGAAGTTTCATTGAACAGCTCGAGAGTGCGTTCCGCACTCCCGCTAAGATTGACTTGGAATACGATTTTGGGGACGTCCCTCCGGTTCCCCAGCTTCCCACTTTGCAAGACGAGTTGTCCAGGGCGGGGGAAACCTCGTTTAGTGTCCCCATTGATTACGAATCGCGAATGTTGTCTCCTCGAGGTTTCCCGGTCGACGTCAACGCGGATCCGTCCTTGCTCCCTGGATCGGACAGTTTTGCCACGACGGACTCGGAGGAGGAACTGCTTGACATCATGGAACCTGAAGTCGTACGAAGCGCCCCATCTGTTGCCACGCATCCATCCAATGGAGAGCTCAACCGCGACTTTAAGTTTGGCGGCAAGCATTCGCCGTCGAGCGAGGACCCGGCGCCGCTCACACTTTCAGACATTATTCCGCCTCCCGAAATTGCGCGATCTCTTTCCATGGCATCGCTCTCCGGTAATGAAAGTTCATTGATCAAGTCTATTCTTGCCCACGCGATCGAGCTCGAGTCCCCAGGCTCTCCACCTGAACGTTCTCGCTTTGATTCAAATTCAAGCATAAAGGGTAAAGCACGCGAAACCGCTCAGGAAGATGCTGCTCAGAACTCGGGCATCATTCCCCGTCATAAACGCAGTGCTTCTGCATCGAGCTTTGTAGGCTTTGATTCGTTTGCAGAGGTTCGACGAGGCTTTGAGTTCCATAATAACCGCCCTGGGTTCTATCCACCTGCCGCAATGTCTGATAAGTTGCATCGGAAGCATAACTCTGTTTACAGTATAGCCTCGGTGTCGTCTTATGGCAAGGTCCTTCACGGGGGTTCAGCAGATCCTTTCGACTATGGCACTGTGACTGGTTTACCGGGTGCGCGCGAGCGGCCTTCGTCGTACGACTTCTCCTTCACCATGTCATCTACGGTCGATGATACATTCTCCTTCCTTCGCCGACAGCCACATCGCCGCAGAGTTGATAGCGACGCTTCGAGTTTCTACTTCCGTTCATCTTTCGTACACCCATACAACCGCAGTCACCGAAGACAGGAATCTGGTATCTCTGTTTGCCCACCTGTCAGTCTGTTTAATCGGAACTCAACTTACCGACGTCGAGTCGACTCCAATGCGAGCATGAGTAGCATCGCGCAGTCATACGCCAACTGTATGCGCTTTTCATGGTCACGGCCTCTATCGACCGACTCGGTCGAATCGGTGCTCAGCGACTTCGCGGGACGGCACCTCGGGCGACCTGGTTTGGGAGACAAGATGCTGGAGTCTGCCCAGGAGCGTGGTACACCTTTGGTTTCTATATCTGCCTCCCCTGCCCCCAGCCCCATTGGCAGTCTACGCGAAGAACGGGAGGAATATGAAAATCGGACCTCATACGACTCGATCATGGATGCCCAGCAAGAGTCTCAAAAGACGGATTCGTTGTTCGAGAAGACTGGTCACCGCAACTCGGTTTGCTCTACGGACTCGATGTTCTTTGAAAGCGATTCTGCAGCCGGCCACTTGAAGCCTCCTCGGTACCGCCCTATATCTAGCCTGAGCATTCAGAGCGTGCACAGCCCGCCCAAGGAAGACGATACGATGATTAGTGTAAGACTTTTTATCATTTTCATGATCTCTTCTGACATGGCACTAGATGCTGGGTGGTGGTCGAGTCCGACGCCGTTCTGTGACGTCCATGATCGGTGCCTCGCCATGCATTCAGGTGGAGCGACGGAAAAATCTTCTTGCAAATCCTCCCGAGACAGTCTTTAGCCGCATCAACAAGGCACAGCCAGAGGATTACGAGTCTCCCGAGAAGTCGCGCGTTATTGAATCCAAGCCGTCGATCGCGTCAACTGCGATTTCATTCCAATTTGGCGACGAGCGCATGATTCGAGCAAAGCATGGACTTCTCGAACGTCAAAGCCTTGAGAATACGGTGTTGAGTGCGGACGGGGAGGAGTTTTCCACGTCTTGTGAGTATTGTGTACGTTGTATCAGCAGTGGCACTCATTTTTCTTGCAGTGCGACTGCCTGTTTTTACGCGCCCCCCTCTTGCAAGTCGTTCACGATCGAGTACGTACACGTCGAGCTCAGGGGGCGATACTCCCCCGCTTTCAATCTCGGATGGCTATTCTTCGTTATCGGAAGGCTCGTTGTCGAGCATAGATTTGTCGCAACTAAATATTTTGCTCTCCAACGCTACGCATCCGCTGTCCAACGCTGCTTTTGATCGTGCCCGTCCACATTCACGAGGTCACGGACATCGTCGACGAATATCCCAAGCACGCGCGTCGCGTACCTCGATTTACGAAATCATCGAGGAGGAACTGACTTCGCACACGAATTCGCCCGAGCAATCTAATCCGGACTCGACATCCAACACGGTCAAACTTGCAGAAGCCACGGCAAAGGCAGTAGAACCGCCTTCAGTCGTGTATGTCATGGATCCCGAGACGTCATCTGTGGAATCGATTTCGTTGTGGGACGATGAGCAAGGCATTACGGCGCTCAGGAGATACTATGCCCTCCGCGACGAAGCGGAAGATGCTGTCACGGAGAGTAAACAAACATGGTCAGATACGCCGTTTTCGGTCTATTCGATGCAATGTAAGTCGTCTGCAGCGCACACTTTGTTTCCCTGTTTCTGACATGTTTTCCAGCTTTCGACCCTCCGCGCCATCCAACAGGCATGCAAGCATTGTTGGAACACTCCCTCCAAAATTTTGGCCCACTTCCGTCTGAGCTTCGTCTTCGACGTGCGCGATCACGGGTGAACAGTCGGCCTTCGCCGTATCCTCGAACCGTGAAGACATCGTTCACGTCGTCACCTGCTGCCGAGCATCTGCGAGCGACAGTGGCCGCTTCTCTTACCGCGTCCATTGACAGTGCAGTTTCTCGCCCTTCGCCACTTTCCAACGCACTGCAGCAGAAATCGATTGATCCAAACCTGCCGTCAATGATGACCCTAGAGCCTAAGGAGTGCGTAATTTCCCCCGAGAAGCCTGAACGCGTCTTTGGCCTTCCACCGAGACCTCGCGCTGGATCAGCTGCGCGGCGCGGATTGCCCAAGAAGACCACAAGTCGAAACGGTTCAGGGAATAAGGAGAACAATGTGACCATTGGCAAGAGCAATGGAGCTCAAACTGCCGTAAATATCTCACATGGAACCATCGTGACGTGTGTATCGTCTGTCTTTTGTTCGGTGAGCTATGTTGCGAACTGATGGATTCTTTCTGTAGACCTGCGGATGGGTTACGATTGAATCGACCGAGACCGAAAGGACGTCCGACGCCGGCATCGGCTAGGCCAATCCGCGCCTGAATGAATTTGATGATGTGATGACGATGCACGCCTATCTTTTTGTTCTCGACATGCCACTATCTTCTGTTTCTTGTTGTTCTATGTACCTAGTATGCTCATCTTTTCTTTTGCTCTATGCCCCATTTCCTTTTTTTCTCGTTGCTCCAGGTCGAGGATGCTTTTCGGTCACTGACGAGCAAATATTGATGACTTTTTGAAAGAGTCGCATTTTTGTTGGTTGCATACGCTTTTCTGCAATGACAAACACTTGTGAATCTTGGTCACATAAATGAGTGCTTTAATTTCGGTCCCGCCACGAAACAACACAGAAAAAAATATAAATAGTCCAATGTCAACTCCGAGTCGCTACATACAATGCTAACGACAGGTCGGATAAAGTAGAAACGCTTCGCGTTGTGGTAAAGCACCCCGCACCGGCTTCCTACCACTGTTGGTCATCGTGGGCCTTGTACAACGTAGCGGTGTCGAGTACGCTCCCATTGGCGCTCGCAACAAACTCGTGCGTGAGGTGCGTGCGGTTGTGAAACGTCAGTCGGGACCAACCGTACGTGCTGTTTATGACAGGTCGGTTCGTCTGTCGTCTTACGCGTAGTTAAAGAAGGAACAACTCACTTGTCCCAAGCCTTGACGGCGTACGACGGGATATCTTGAAAGGTGTCGAGGCCGTCGTAATGTCCTGCAGCACCGTTAATGATGTTCCAGGGCGCGCTCGGATTGTCGAGTCCGTTGGGATCGACGACGTCTATGTATGCGGAATCAGCGAGGTGAGTCGAGCAGAATGAGAATGGAGGGGGTTACATACAGTTAGCTATGGGTGTGTTTCGCTCATAGACCTGTCGTGACATCACAAGTGATCAGCGGACCCATTCCGTGATGCAACCAAAAAGGCAAGGAAGAGAGAGATCGAACGCGCGTACGTGAATGTGTCCCTGCATGTACAAGTCCACGCCATACTTGACCATCAGCGGCTCGAACGCCTGTTGACAAGCCAGGCAGACGTTCTCCGACGAGTTCTTGGCGCCGACGTACCACGGCCGATGCATGCCCACGATCACCCATGGCGTCTTGTCGCGGTCGACCGAGGCGAGATCTTTTTCGAGCCAATTGTATTGTTGGTTCGGTGCACCAAAGGGACCATTGTCTCCGCCGGCGCCGGGTCCTCCGGCCTCGTCTGGGGATTGGAGGCCGATGGGAAGGTCGGTTTCGGTGTCGAGCACGACAAAGTGGGCGAGGCCGTAGTCGAACGAGTACCAAAAGTTGCCGAGGCCGCCGGATTCGTCGGAGGGCATCCTGAAGTGGTTAACTGAGAGGCGCGCGTTTATCGCTCGAGGGAAAAAAACGAAGAGGTTTGGGACTGACTATATCCGGTAAAGTTCGTTTGGCCAGGAGAACAAATGGAAGTGGTGTAGGTAATGTTGTGCACGGAATCCGTGGTCCCACTCAAATGGTGTTAAATCGAACCTTCCGTCAAGGTGTACTCGTGCGAGGCTTACCCGTCGTCACAGTTTGCCCGTTGAGCCTAAGTATGGGCAAGAAAAAGAAAATAAGAGAGTGAGACTTGCCTCGTGGTTCCCGGCAGCAACCATGTAAGCCTTATAGCTAGTGAGAGGCGTCATCTGGTCATAGAACTGCTCTAGCAGCTCATTGTAACCATTGAGGACGCTGGTCACATTAGGGATGAGGCTGTCGTTGCCAAAATAGCCTTCCCAGCTCTCAGAAATGAAGTAATCTGCATAGGCGATATCACCAAAATGAGCGATGAATTCATAGGTACTGAGAAAACATGAGCAACAAAGTGAGATAGGTAAAAAAAAAATAATCATACTCCTTGTTTTCGAGGAGACTCTGGATTGTGTTGAGGTCGTTGGGACCGAGCGGGTTCGCTGCACTTCCATACGGCCCAACTTTAGTGCTGAGGCCATCGGCTCCCATCAATCCAAGATCGATGGCGACTGCCACTGTAAACGAGGTTTCATCTCCCGCTTCACGAGCAGTAGTGAAGGTATCGATGGTTCTGTATGCACACCCGGGGCAGTTTCTGAATAGGCAGTCACGTGAGATTGTTGAGTCGAACACCGAATGGAGGGGCTCAACTGATTGGAGACACGGTACCAGTATTTCGTGTTTGGTTTAAGACCGGTGATTTTGACGTGGTTGTCGTACACACGGGAGGTAGGATAGGTGGTCGAACTACCGCCGACGACGTTGGTGAGAGCGCCAGGGGACTTGCCGTACCACACTTGTGGAGGATCGAGCTGAACGTAGGTGCTCCAGCTGACGGTCATGCCCGTCGAACCAGCGAAGGCGAGATGCTGCTGGAGAGGTTCATATGGGTTGCAAGGGACAGTACCAGGGACGTGTACGCCTTTAGACTCGGTGAGACATGTGAGGGGTGTCGAAGTGTTGGTGAGATCAATCTGAGCGCGCACAATATCCAAAACAGAGGCAGCTGCGACGACGACGAGTGCGAGTCGCAACATAACGAACGTGCTGACAACCAACTGGTAACAATTAATCACAGAACATGGGCCATTTAAACGGATTTTTGCAAGCCACCAGCGCTTTGGTAGCGACCCAGGAACATGAGGCTGTGAGAAACCTCGGTCTCAGTAGTGTTCGAGTGACGTTCCGCATGCTCATCGTGACCTCGTCGTGAACGATACCGCTCGCACGGACTGTAGGGGGAGGAACCAATCATATTGTGTACTTTGTCTCACCTCCAGGGATAGTGGGTCATGCGATTAAGTTATTGCCTGTTGCCATAATTGCTGCTTGGGGCCGACAGGCACCATGCTAAGTAAACGTACGCAAAATGTTCATACTGCCTGGTGTCGTTGAAAGGTAGCATCGTGATTTTCGCTTCTTACCTCGTAATGATTGATAGAGATGCCTTTAGTTTCCAGATTCCAGACATACAAAGAACCCGAGCAATCCAACGGTCTAGAGGTTCGGGTAAGAATTACTCCGCGTGTCGTCCTCTTCCTGTCGACAAACGTGTAACTTTACGCGCTGAACAGCCTTTCTTCCTGAGGTACCAATGAACACGTGCACCCCGTTGGCACCCAGTCCTGGCGATCATAGCATCCGAGTCTTTGGGCCATTTGATACCAAGGGCTGCGGCAGAGAAGGTTGACCATGACAAAGCACATACATATTTTGGCTGACAGGTTATCCAGGGCATCGGAAAACTTCTCTGCAACTCTTTCACCCGATGCTACCATTTTGGTAGTTGCGTGGTCCTTGGGTGAGAAATCCATCCAGTAAACTGGATAGTCATTTGATGTCAGTACCGCCCTGGTGAACATTATTCCAAAACTTACTTGCATCATTCGTGCTCCTGACTTGAAGTCCTGTAGTAAGTATCAACAAACGTCTAAATGGCCCGTATGATGCGGCCGAATCCGATAGGCAAGAAAACTTTGAACATTCGTGGACCGTCTTTACCCGAGATCCTACTTGAGGACTGCCTAAGATGAACTTAGCAGCGCAAGGGCCATGTCGACTGTCCGTGTTCCCAAACTACACCTAAAAATGATCTTCCAGGGCACTCGTTGGAGTCACCTCGAATCGCATCCAGGGTGAGAAACCAGAGCCACCGAACCCGACTTACCGGTTACCAAGTCCAAGGTCCTGAGCGATCGAATATGACAAGTAGGAGCAAAGTTAAGTGGTGAGTAAAACAACACAAGGTCGCTGCCATGTCAGGCAGGTTCCTCTGGCCTGTCAACTGGTCGTAGGGAAGACTTGGCATGATCCTAACATCATAGCCGTCAACGCCACAGGGGCTTGAGGCACCCTGAAGACAAGGGGAATAGAGGAGGAAGATCATAGGTATGGTCCAATGTACGATGGTGTGAGTTGGGTAATGTGCTAACTTGATCAGAGGCTTCGACCCGTTTAAATACCTGTACCACAATCCATAGTTAGGTCGTGCTCGTATTTTTCGCATACATGTTCTGGTCGCTCGACAGGATGACCAACTGGACACCTAAACATAGAGGCTCCTATTGTTAGCAGTCACTACAACCATGTCAAGCCTGTGAATGCACCAACATCTAAAGCGGAACAGAAGTCACTGGCATGGGATATATTTCTTCGCGGCATTATTAAAAATGGCAACAGCCCCATCAACTAGGTGTGCAAGGACTCAGCTGGACATTCCAAACAAGAGGCGGAAGACCATCCAAAAATTATTGGTACCTTGGTCATTTCAATGACATGCCTCAAACATTTTCCCCGGAAACTTACAACCTATCAGAGGCGTTTAGGAGCCGAGCACGTTGGCCAGGCCGCTGGAAGAAATTAATCTCGATAGGATACTACCTCCTTCTCAAGAAACCCTCGATCCAAGCCAAGCGCCGAATACGTCCGCAACCATCAAGTCTGCAAGTCTTGCTCAGTGTACTCTCTTAGCATGACTAGACATGACGGGCACCTATGGTTTGTATGCGAACAACCCAGCTCTGGCTTTTTATACGCGTACACTGGCTGGTTCTGTCTGGTAGAATGTTGCTCGCGTTCACTTTTGCACAATCTTACGCACAGTATAACCAAAGAAAGTGAGCTGGATGTCGGTGTACTGCAATAATAACACCAACTCTGGAAAGCTGCCTCCGTTATTTGAGAATCGTACATGGTACTTGTCGGTGAAAATGGCCATCCTCACTCCTGCTTGAATAATGTGACTCTCTGCCCCGCCTGAGAAGGCTGTTCCGCCAAAAAAACGAGTGGGGTGATGAGAAGGCGGGGTCTATTGATGAGAGTGAAGTGTGCGCATACGAGCTATCAGGAATTCGTGACCATGAAGGAGAAGTGAGAATCCAGAACTACACTGTTAGGTTAGTCAAAGCGTTAGTTGCCTTGACGTAGACATGTCCTCGAGTAGACTAGGGTGCGGTGGCGTGCCGCCCCAATCTGTGTTCGAGCAGGTGGCGTTCTCTTGCATATCGGGGTCAATCGAGGAGGTAGCCCCTGAGCGCTGGCAGTTGGGGGAGGTTACCTATGTGGCGGAGGTAGGTGTTAGGGGGGCAGTGACCTGTGCAAAGGCACGTTAGGGACGGTTAATTCCGTGGGAGAGAGGTGAAGTGACCAGCGAGTTTGTTCCACCTGTTTGTTGTGCTGGAGCAGAGCGGAGGTACTGAGGCCCGGGAGAAGGTATTTGGGTAGGCGGGAGTGCTGGTGGCGAATGCTGTGGATGCAGCCTGTTAACAACCTGCTAGTGATGTCATCGGTATTTCGTGCAGCTGACTGAGTGCGCGAGGATGCTGTAGACAAACTAGAACCTGGATGAGTCAACAGGAGCGGCCGGCCGCTCCCGGAAGTCTCAAGTGGTTTCTGTCGTTCCGTCTGTAAGTCATAGCTGGTAGCAAGATGATGCGGTGCTCGAGGCGGCTTTTCGAACGAGACGGGAACGGTGGCGTGGGATTGTTGTATCGCTGGTGCGAGCTGACCATTCGAAGCTCACGCGCTGCGTTTGAGCTCAGAATTTTCGCCAATGGCAATCTATAAATGCCAGGTGAGAATCCTATCGTAGGGAATACCACTCGGTCAGTCTTGTTACGCGTTCGAATTCGTATGTTCGTACTCAAGTTTCCTACGAGGCCGTTCTATTCGAAGAACCTTGTCGAGCACAAACTCGTTCAAGGTGGGTTCTGATGGCATCGGGTTCGAAGCCTTGAATTCGGGAGAATCTAAGTTTATGTCTGAATACGCAGTTGTCCCTGCCAGGCTGTTCATAATAATTTCAAACACTCTGGAAATTGCTGATCGGGCGTATACGATAACCCTGCCTCGTGTTGTACACGCAAGAGTTCGAAGGTCTTCACATAAGGTAGCTTGCACGGCACACGTGAACGGTGCTTGCTGTGGCAATAATGAAAGCTATGCTCGTGCCCATTATAAAAGGGATGATGGGTGCTGGGGTCGCCACCCACGCCCAAGATCTGCAACCGGATTGCGATGTCAGACAAGCCCTCTAATGGTTCTGCTATAGGATTGCTCGACTTTCTGTTAACCGAAGATGAGAAAGTCGACCTAACGGTACGACCATGCGTTTGCACCCTCGTTCCATCGTGTTCGTCTGCTCAAGTGATGTTGACGCACACAGGCAAAATTTAAAAAACTTGAGCAGGATGTCACTGAGGATATCCGCCATGTTTTCCCTCTGGGACAGATACTGGTGAATAGTCCAACTGTCTATCCTAAAACTCACTAACCAGTTTCACATTTACATTGGGTTGAGAAAAAAAGCCTGAAAACAGTGGCAGAGGAATCAACATCGACCAGCTGATGGAGGGATTTTCCGGGTTGAATACTCCACAGGATATTCTGGATTGCATCGTTTATGCAATCCTGGAGTCCGTATTGAATGAAGAGGACCAAAGGATTCTTAAGGTGCGAAAGCTCGTTTTCACGTTCACTGGATCCTCAGGTCATTCTTCTAGGCAAAGTTTCATAACCTAAAGCGGCATATAATCGAGGACTTCCATCGCATTTTCCCACAGGGACAGATACTGGTGAGCTTTTAAACTACATAGCACAACTAATGCGTGACTGAACGAGAACACGGCTAGCCTGAGGGTTCTGGAAGGAGTGTCAACGTCCACCAGTGGCTGCCAATGGAATCCACTGCAGTAAATGCCTCAGGGGATATTCTAGAAAATATCGTCTTTCCTTTATTAGAGTCCACCTTGAATGAAGAAGACCAGAGGAATCTGAAGGTGCTATTTTGCATTGGCATGATTTAATTCACCTACTTATCAAGAGGCGACAAATGTAGGCCAAAATTCACCAACTAAAGCGGGCCATGATTGAAGACGTCCGTCGTACTTTTCCTCATGGTCAGATACTGGCAAGTATCGCCCAAACGTCTATTGATTGATATATATCTTATTTCTGATTTCGCTTGAACCGAATTTGTGGACAGCCTGAAAACAGTTCGAAGGGTCTCAAAATCTGGTTACCACCTAAACCTGCGGGAGATGCTTCGGAGGACATCACTGACGCGAGTACAGTAGTCCAGTTCGCTTCTAAATTGCTTACCTGGTCATGCAGACTCTGGAAAGTTCTCAAATTACTGCATTGGGAGACGTAATGGAAATTTATGGAACATACGTGAACAATGAGCTCCCCACATACCTCGTACACGTTCCAGACAAGAAGCTCGTTTCTCCCCACGAGGTGAAAAAGATCTTTCGTCGCACCATGATGGCGATCACAGAGTCGGACATAGCCAAGGTCATCCAGGAGGCCACTGGTCGTTCGCAGAAACCCACAAGAGAGGAAGCGATCAGGGCGCTCGTGCGGGGAAAGCTCAAGTATGCCACCTTCTCTCACCGATGGCTCGACCGAGGCGAACCCACCTTTCGTGATATCTCCATGTCTTTCCGGCCTGCAGGATACAGCAAACTCGCCAAATTCTGCGTCAAAGCGGCCGAGTATGGCTGTAGCCTTGCTTGGTCGGACACGTGTTGTATCAACAAGGATAGTAGCACCGAGCTCGAGGAGGCGATTCGGTCTATGTTCAAGTGGTATCGGGACTCCCACGTGTGCATCGCCTACTTGGCGGAAGCGACGTCCGTCGACGACCTTTGGAAGGACGTTTGGTTCACCCGAGGATGGACCTTACAGGAATTACTGGCACCCTCCACCATGAAGTTCTATGGGAAAAATTGGGTGCCACTCAGCAAGAGCTACAACGACAAGCATGACTCCCTGATGCTAGGCGCACTTTCACGTGCAACAGGCATATCTCACCTCCACCTTCGTCTTTTCCGCCCAGGGACCCGTGACGTACACCAAAAGATGACATGGGCATCAAACCGGACGACCACGCGGGTGGAAGACATCGCGTATTGTCTAATCGGAATATTTGATGTAAGCCTGACGATCGCGTACGGGGAGGGACAACGCGCCTTCCATAGGCTGATGGAGGTGATCATCAACAAGTGTAGCGAATGGGAAATCATGGCTTGGGCAGGGAACCCGTCCGCCGATAGTGCCGCCCTTCCAGTGTCGCCACGTTGCTACAGGGCGCTCATTGGTAATCATGCACCGTCGGTGGGCAGAGGCGATGGACTCAAATTCAAATGTGCATGGCGAGGCGATAGGCATTTTAACATGACGAAGCGTGGCTTGCAGCTCAAACTGCTCATCGTGGACATTCCTTCGTCATCCATGAAGTTATTCGAGGTGAAGGGCGGAAAGGCCACGCAGTGTACACGGTACGGCAAATGCACGGTCGGTGTAGTGGACTACTGGTGTTTCAAGTTGGGAGGACAGGGCGTCCTGAGACCGGAACATGACCACCTGTGTCTGCTCTTGCGCTCGAATCTGTCTAACCCTGACGCAGAATGGGAGAAGGTGGCGACAACAGAGCTGCTTTATGTTCGGACAGAAGTGGAGGTGAAAAAAGACCTGGAAACGCTGTTTTTATAGTGATGGTGTGGTGATAGGTACATATGACCGGAGTGTGCGCTACCTGCGACTGCCTTGATCTCCAAAGCAGGTAACTGACATCTAGTATTGTAATCGAGCTCTTTAGGAATGCTGAACCGAGAAGATCAAAGTAGGTGGTCCACTGTACGTCCAGAATGTTATAAAGCTCGTTCATGAAAAAATGAGTCAACCTAAGAAATTTGACGAAAATGCTATGGTCCATCCTCTCCAAATACGGTGTAGCAAGCTTAAGTACACGACAGGAATTAAGTGCTGCGATCTCCATTTTCATATATCTTGTGCACACAGCCGTGATAAATCTTCTAGCTTATTCTCACCAGTGACTACGTCTTACTGCGCTAACGGATTATCCGCCGCATCGTTGCTCATTCGTCGATTTGTTCGCCGAGGGTCAATGAAAAGTTTTGGACATCGTAGAACGATTTATGTCACATGCATTCACTGGGAATTTATCCGTAAGAAAACGAGCAAACATATTTGAGTGAGAAAACAAAACAGATGCAGGAGTAGAATAGGCTTGTACCACAGCGAGTGATGGACAAAGTAGTCGCTTCGCCAAGAGGCAATGCGAGAAACCCAGGATTACGATCGGAGTTGTTCTATGAACCTCAGAATGCGACCGAGACGCTTTGGAGTATCGATGCCTGTCGAAAGCCCACACTGATGGGAAAATTCTGTACGCAAACCATGGCTCGATACAAATAATTTGACGTGAACAATATCACTCACCTTGAAGCCATTTATTGACTTCTTCGCTCGTCTCTGATTGCTCCTCTAGGTCTATGGATGCGATCCGGAACAATCCAACTGCTTCCTCTCGGCGCTGGACAGCGTACAGAGCTTCGCATTTCTGCTGGTAACGTGTGAACCTCAGCTCATCCGTGTCGCTTGTCCAGCCAAATATCTTGATGCAGCATGAGCAACTCTCACGTCATAATAAGAAAATGACTTGCCAGAGATATGGTTTCAAATTGTGGATCAGGAAGAAAGAATGGAACCTGCATTTCACCGCCCAGCTCATTGAAAAGTTTGAGCGCCACGTCGTATTCGCCCTTGTGCATGTGCGATTTTCCAACAATGGTATACATATGTGCCTATAAAACATCGTTAAAGCATTTCCAAGGAGCAATTATGACGCAGTACCTGAATGAAATTGCAGAGCAACACAGTTGGGCAGAGCGTAATTATATCAGTGACACGTGCCATGCCTTCTTGACGATTTTCCAATGTAAATATGACGATCGCCTATCAGACGGTCATCAACAGGTAGGTCACAGTAAGTGTCAGAAACGAACCTTGACGAGAGACATGAAGCACATATCTACATCAAACACATCGCAATGACAAAAGAGCATATTGAACTCTTCTTTGGCACGTTCCACCTCTCCTTTGCCAAATAATGCGATGCTGTATGCAACGTAAGCCAGTATGGTGGGCTTGAGAGTGATCGACTATATATGCGATTAATGTAAATGAGCGGACAAG
This sequence comes from Austroboletus niveus, assembly GCA_038090255.1. Taxonomy (NCBI): domain Eukaryota; kingdom Fungi; phylum Basidiomycota; class Agaricomycetes; order Boletales; family Boletaceae; genus Austroboletus; species Austroboletus niveus. Next base: position 45,669 of record JBBPMJ010000130.1, read on the forward strand.
AACGAAAGAACGATCACCTTCTGAGCGTCTCGAATTGCTGGGTCCCACTGGTGAAGACGTGCTCGGAGGAGGGCGCGGTTAGCATACAAGTGCTCTCTTTTGCTGGGTTGTTTGATTTCTTGAGACAGCAGTTTCACCGCCTCTAGTAGCTTGTCCGCCTTCCACGGTTTGAGCACCGCGGGGCTAACATAGACGAGCTACGAGAGAAAGAGATGTAATTAGAACGAGTGTCGACTCTGTTGACAAACTTACATTTGACAAGCGCGGAGTAATGCGTTCGTGAGACATCTGTAGCAGCCAAAGAGATAATCTGTCATGAAGAAGTCATAGGAATGAGTTTAGCACATACTGTATCAAGACAATGAGAGGGAAGAATGTCATATAGGTTGCAAATGGTGATTCCTCTTCCTCCACCCATCACAAAGTCGTAGTTTTCTGCCATGGCCATACAGAAGACCTTGTCCTTGTTTCGGATGATGGTGCCAATCTGCTTGTGCGTAATAGTATCCCAGAACGAGACGGCAGGGCCTTCGGCTGTTGCAATAAATTTGTTGTTCTTTGCAAGCGCTATGCGGCCATATTCTCCTTTATGGACTTTCCAGAATGTGATGGTTTTCCCGGAGGCGACGTCGAGGCAGTAAATATTTCCATTCTTTGACGAGACAAACAGTTTACTGCTGGTGCTATCCCAGGCGAGCGAATGATCAAAAGCTGTGTCAATTTGAATAGCCGTGTCGACGAGGAAACCACCATTTTGGCTGTCGTAGATGCGGATGCTTTTCCACATTGCGGTGGCGATGCGAAGACCATCTGGAGAGAATTTGACTCCAATCACATCGTCTTCGAAATCCCATTCGAATATTTTCTCGCCAGTAAGGAGCGACGAGACCCGGGCAGTGTGGTCTTGGGATCCGCTGGCAATTTTTGTCCCGTCCGGAGAGACGTCGACTGCATATACCATGTCCCCGTGTGCTTTGAACTCGATCACTTTCGTGCGGCTGTTTGCCCGCCACACGTTGATCGATCCACCCCGAGTCCCGTTCACGATCCACCGTCCGTCTTGCGAGACCGCGGTGTCGTCAACCTCACTTCCATTTCCTGCTTCTATTGGCTTTCCCACCTCTTTTCCTTCCAAACTCCAGTATCGAATCTTGCCATCCTTGCCACCGCTCGCAAAATACTTTCCTCCGACGAGGAAATCAACTGAATATATGGCGCTCGAAGTGTTTTTTTCGACAAGTTTCGCTTCTTTTTGGTGAGTCCTACTGGTTTCATTCGAATCTGGGACCTCGTCAGTTTTTTTCATGCTTTCGCTCAGGTACTCACCGTTACCTTGATCTTTCCTCGACTTCGAGTGAGACATTCTTAGATAGGTGGTGGTATGATGAACAGAAGAGCGCGTAGGCGTTTACTTGAGGTACGCCGCAGTCTCCATGGTATACACGTGTTCCTTGTCAATGCATGCACTGGTTTGCGTTCCTAGAATGATCCACGGAAAAGGCCGGATAATTTCGAGGAGACGCCGGTATAGGCAAACGGATAACCAGGCAGATTGTTTGTCGAAAAAGACAAGCGAGTCACCTTGCCACATACGGTCGGAAGCATTAAAACAAAGGATGAACAAAAACAGGTCAACGTCCGATTGGTTTTCCAACGTGGAACTTTCATGCCACCATGCGACATGGTTCATACTCGTTTCCGACGTCTTCCAAGCCGGTTCATCACATGCTTATCTAGTATGAAAAAGCAGACGCATCGACGTCTCCTAGGCGGTACAGACAAGCATGAATGCTGGCAATCACGTCGAAGACGTGAATAGGAGTGGATCGAAGGGCTCCATCTCCTGCCCGTGCTGTCACAAGGCGACCTCTGCGTACGTTTCGGTGTGGACGCTACGTAAACGAGGTTCACGAGATCAATGGATGAATGAATCCGTGGTGTGAGGCTCGACGACACATACATACGCTCTTGCGTCGTCGGCGATGTCCAGATCCGGGACTGCGTCCTCGAACTTGGTCCGAAACAGGTGAACCTTGCTTTGCTTGATGATGAACACGTCCGCTTTCGATTTCACAAAAACTTCAACGTCCAATGTTGTGCCATGGATGCTGCTAAGATGTAGGTCTCTCGTCGCATTAACTTCTTACTGAGGATGTTGTTTGCCTTTTAGATCCAGTCTGTCCAACAGAGTAGCACTGGTAGTATCATGGATACTACGGGAGAGCAAGGATTTCATGAGGGAAACGTGAACAGGTTACAGACCCATGTAACAAGTATATAGAACGTAGAACTTGATGGCCTCGTATAGATAACCCGGCTGCACCACAGTTTGTGCAGCCTGAAAGAACGACGTGACGATGTTTTCGTGGAGATCACAGGCAAGGCACTTGGGAGCGCGTATTTGGGGTGCAGCATTTTGATCACCGATCACTCCAAAGGTACATATGTAGCAATTACATAAACACGGTAACCTAGAAAGCTACTGAGTGAACGAGATCGACGTCGAAAATGTATGATGTTATTGGACCTTTCAGACACGAAGCTACGCAGCTTCTGGCCCTAAGCTCCTCTCCTTCGTCTCCAATCGCATGCATATTGTACGGTGTAATCTCTTCGATCTTGCCACCTTGCATGGCTCATTACCCCGATGCAGATGGTGGCAGACATCTATGACTAGCAAAAAAGGAGGCGACGCTGGAAATCCATATAATGAAGGCGAAACCTGTCAAACTCGTCGAATATGAGTTCAACTTCCTAGTAGTTGAGATGTGTGGAGTTTTAAATCTAGAGGTAATCCCACGTGACGCGACAGACAAACTTCCAGCATTGAACGTTTGAACTTTTACTTGCAGTCAAGCGTATTGGTCCGCGGATTTTCGAACAGATTGAGAAGCTCAAGCTACTGACGAACAGTCTACTCGAACGTGGAGTTCAGGAACTGCAACAAGTTCGTTATGTTTGCATGCATCTCCAAATTCCTAGAACTCTTGTGAAATTTGATCTAACGAGACAAATGAATCGTCAACTAATAGATGCTTGATACAGGTACCTTACTACCCACCTTTTTCCCTCTTCCCTCTTCTTTGCGCCTCTTCCTCTCGGGATCTTTCTCTGCGTTCCCGGTCAAGATTGTGCGAACAGGATCGTATATGGTGGCGACACCCAATCGGTTCGTGCCAGTGAAAGCGCAATTCCGACTCGCAGTGGTGCCGCTTTGCCCGACGCTCTAAATCGGTTGAAAATGACTCTGAAAGACTGGCGTCGCGACGGCCTCTTGGGGTCTACGAAGTTGGCCAACGTCATGCATAGTAACCTTTCAATGTCAGATATGCGATACGCGAACAGAACGCCTTTGATGAAACGCACTAGTACCAGTGTGACTTTGACCGATGTCTCGCGTTCGCAGATACAATCGTCGTCGCGTTCCTGACAGAGACTCGTCTCAAAATGGTCACACATACGATGCAAGAGCAGTTTACTCTGTCCCATTCCGGTGCTCGTCGTGTCCAGTGTGAGCGCGGTGGGGACTGCATAACTTCAAACGTCCCTGTGTCGATCTTTGTCCAGATCTTTGTCGTGTCTTGTGTTGATATCAAGGAAATATTTCTTCAGACGTGGTAAGATGAGCCCAGAGAGTGCAAGTTTGCATGGCCTTGACTAAGACCTGCGTCTGTGGTGATAGTATTGTCATGCGACGATTTTCTCACGTAAATTACTTTCTCTTTTCACCGACCGGCGATTGGCAGCGAGTCACAAAGAACTTTGCAAGTAGCTTACCTGGCGCCGTCGAAGCAATCTTGTCGTACAAGGTTGAGAAAACTCCTCAAAGCTTGACACGAACTTGCTGTACCAGTCAAGTCGCGGGCTCTTTGTACAGTGACCGACGCTGCTTGGCCTCGACTTCAAGTTCTACGTGCTCTCTTTCTCGCCTATTGGGCAATCATGATTCTCCTGCACCACAGCCCATGCTTGAGACTATACATATGACTTTTTCGAGCTCGTCGAGCCTATCTTCGATATCACATGCCGTGCCTATCTTGCGGACACTCCCATGAGTACCGGTGACCTAAAGCGAGAAACAGGGAGAGTATGGTACGAGTTTCTGCGATAGCGATCTGAAGATGGCTTCTTATTATACACAAAACATCGAGGACTTCCGATTAAAATAGTGTGTGCTATGTATCAACCCTCGATTGCTCGACAACGTCGTGCAACTGCCACACAATCGTCATTTTGACACGATTCAAACGATACATACTTGCCGCTTATCCGGAGCACATGCACAAGCGCGAGGAAGGTGGGCCTTCCTCGCTGAATCACATCACTGCGGTCATCCTTCCAGCGGGGCACGAGTTGCATCATACACAACAGAAATTGGCACTCTGACCTTTATTTTCGTACATTCTATGCGTACGTCCGTGATAGAATGTCCTAGCTCATTCTCCTACTCGTCTTACTGTGTTTACGGATCATTCGCCGTATCATTGCTAGTCACGTCCCACATTCGTCCACTTGCTCACGAGAGTCAATGAGAAGTGAAGAATCTTGCACATCGTAGAATCATCTATGTTACGTGCATTAAGTGGGAATTTACGGGCAAGAAGACGAGCAAACGTGTTGGAGTAAGGTGATCGATGCAGGACTAGAAGAGACTCGGACTACAGCGACCAACGAACATAGTTATCGCTTCACTAATTGAAGGCTATGCAAGAAGCCTAGGATTACGGTCGGAGGTACTCGACGAATCTCTGAATGCGACCGAGACGCTTTGGAGTATCGATGTCTGTCGAAAGCCCACACTGATGGGAAAATTCTATGGCAAACCATGGCTCGATACAAACAATTTGGCGCGAATAATATCACTCACCTTGAAGCCATTTATTGACTTCTTCGCTCGTCTCTGATTGCTCCTCTAGGTCTATGGACGCGACCCGGAACAATCCAACTGCTTCCTCTCGACGCTGGACAGCGCACAGCGCTTCGCATTTCTGCTGGTAACGTATGAACCTCAGTTCATCCGTGTCGCTTGTCCAGCCAAACATCTTGATGCAGCATGAGCAACTCTCACGCTGTAATAAGAGTACGACTTGCCAGAGAAATGATTTCAAATTGTGGATCAGGAAGAAAGAATGGAACCTGCATTTCACCGCCCAGCTCATTGAAAAGTTTGAGTGCCACGTCGTATTCGCCCTTGTGCATGTGCGATTTTCCAACAATGGTATCCATATGTGCCTATAAAACATCGTTAAAGGATTTCCAAGGAGTGATTATAACACAGTACCTGAATGAAATTGCAGAGCAACACGGTAGGGCAGAGCGTAATTATATCAGTGACACGCGCCATGCCTTCTTGACGATTTTCCAATGTAAATATGACGATCGCCTATCAGACGGCCATGAACAGATGGGCCACAGTAAGCGTCAGAAACGAACCTTGACGAGAGACATGAAGCACATATCTACATCAAACACATCGCAATGACAAAAGAGCATATTGAACTCTTCTTTGGCACGTTCCACCTCTCCTCTACCAAATAATGCGATGCTGTATGCAACGTAAGCCAGTGGGGTGGGCTTGAGAGTGATCGACTATATATGCGATTAATGTAAATGAGCGGACGAGAACGACACGACGATCACCTTCTGAGAGTCTCGGATTGCTGGATCCCACTGGTGAAGACGTGCTCGGAGGAGGGCACGGTTAGCATACAAGTGCTCTCTTTTGTTGTGTTGTTTGATTTCTTGAGACAGCAGTTTCACCGCCTCTAGTAGCTTGTCCTCCTTCCACGGTTTGAGCACCGCGGGGCTAGCATCGACGAACTACGAGAGAAAGAGATGGAATTAAAACGAGTGTCGACTCTATTGACACAGACTTGCATTTGACGTGTGCGAAGCGATGCGTTTGTAAGACATCTGTAGCAGCCAAAGAGATAATTTGTCATGAAGGAATTCATAGGAATGAGTTTAGCACATACCGTATCAAGATAATGGGAGGGAAGAATGTCATATAGATTGCGTATGGTGATTCCGCCTCGCCCGCTCATCACGAAATCGCAGTTGTTTGCCATGGCCATACAGAAGATGTCGTCCTTGTTTTGGATGGAGGTCCCAATCTGCTCGTGAGTAACGGTATCCCAAAACGACACCACAGACCCTTCTGCTGCTGCAATAAACTTGTCGTTTTTTGCGAGTGCGATGTGCCCATATCCTCCTTTATGGAATTTCCAGGATGTGATGGTTTTCCCAGAGGCAGCATGGAGGCAGTAGACATTTCCATCATCCGAGGAGACAAACAGCTTGCTGCTGGTGTTATCCCAGGTGATCGAGTTGTTAAGAGCCCTGAAGACTCGGATAGGCGTCTCGAAGAGAAGGCTCCCCTTTTGGTTGTCGTAGATGCGGATGTTTCTGCCCCAAGCTGCGGTGGCGATGCGAAGACCATCTGGAGAGAATTTGACTCCGACCACAGTATGGTCGTGTTCCCATTCGAATATTTTCTTGCCGGTGAGGAGCGACCAGACGCGGGCAGTTCTGTCCCATGATCCGCTGGCGATTCTCGTCCCATCCGGAGAGATGTCCACTGCACCCACCCGTTCGCTGTGCGCTTCGAACTCGTTCACTTTCTTGTGGCTGTTTGCCCGCCACACCTCGACTGATCCACCCCAAGTTCCGTTCACGAGCCACCGTCCGTCTCGCGAGACCACGATGTCGACAACCCCACTTCCCGTATCTATTTGCCCTTCCAATTCCTTACCGTCGTCCATACTCCAACGTCGAATCTTGCCATCCCCACCACCGCTGACAAAATTCTTCTCTTCGGCGAGGAAAGCAAGCGAATATATTGTACTTGTAGTGTCGATTTCGACAAGCTTCACTTCTTTTCGGTGAGTCGCACTTGTTTCGTTCGAGTCTGGGTCCTCGTCAGCTTTTATTCGTGCTCTTCGCTCAGTTACTCGCCGTTCCTCTTATTTTCCGTCAACTGCGGGCGAGACATTCTTGGATAGGTGGTGGTATAATGGAAAGAAGGGTGCGTAGGCGTGCGGTATACACGTGTTCCTTATCAATGCGCGCGCTGGTTTTCGTTCATCTCCGCTTCCCCTTCACCCGATCCCTTGACGTCATGGTGGTCTAGACTCAATGAAAACCAGGCGCAAAGGTAGGAGAAAAGATCCATGTCGAATCAGACTCGGATGTTTTCAACACGAACAAATGCTGAATCTTTCAGAGGGGAGGTCAGGGAGGTCGAACATCATTGTATGGGAATTTCACCCTCGATGACGGCAGACAGATGTCCAGGCGGATCAATTCAGGGGACGAGAAAAGATAAGTGGGTCGCTTTGAAAAGCAATTCAGACAATTGAAAGAATTTGAGGTAAAACCGGTCCGTACATGCGTACCTAGTGCATCACACCTTCTATGAACTCGAGTATCTACAAAGAATTGGTGCGGCAGATCCTTCGCCAGAGCGCAGGAAACGACACGCTCAGTATCAAACATGTCCTGGAGCACAAGCGCATTTGTTTTTTTATCGTACAGATCAACACTAGGTCCGTGTTTCTTTCTTCGTCTGCATTTATCATACCGATTCACGTTTACGACGCCTACAACAGCTAAAAGAGAACGAGGTAGTTTAGTTGTGCATATTAGCGACGTGCTGTCTGTTGCAGCAAGCATTCGTCGGGTGTACTGATCGATCCGGCGAAGATATGCATGCTATATGATGGAAGTGTGTGGCGCCGTTCTTTGTGAGGGTACCCAAGGTGCGCTGGGTCAAGAGCAAGTTCTTGACGGACTCGGAGGTACGATAGAAAGTGTTCAAAAATACTGTAGTGACTTGCCGATGGGTTGCCCCTTCGCTTTTAGGCGGAGTCCATATCGAACTTTCCATTTTCCAGACTCCCATTAAGCCATATTCAGTCGTTTTAACCACCATATTGCTTAACCAAAGACACAGGTCATAAATCGTTCAGCGAACAGCCTCTCTGTAAACGCTGGGATCAGTTTGTGTGATGATTGCAAGGTAGGGACCGACAGCCCATGCAGACTTGTTCTAACATACCTTCAAGTACACCATTTCAACTCGAGTCCATCCGTAACATCGTCATTGTAGGAGAAACCGGAGTCGGTAAAAGTTCCCTAATCAATCTCACCACTGGCCTGGGGAGCGCCCTAACTGCGAATGACGTTCGTGGTGTCACCATCGGGACGGAATGTCACGATTGGGTCTTTGATAATCTGACGTACCGTCTTTGGGACACGCCTGGTCTCAGTGAAGGATCCTTCGGGTCCGTATCCCCAAAGCAAGCTCAAGATGCGTTGAGGTCGCTCCTTACAGAGTTGGGCAGGGGAGATGGAGTACATCTCATGGTACTCTGTATGCGGGGACTCCCCAGGATTACCAGGGGTATGAAGCAGACATACGAAACCATCGCCAAGATCCGTGACAGGACTGCTCCGGATGTCCCACTTGTCGCCGTCGTCACTGACCTCGAGAAAAGATCGGTCGCGGCCTCGACCGATACTATAATCTCCTTAATGAACCAGTGGTGGTTGGACAACTTCCAAGCTCTTTCCGAATCCAATATGCAATTCTCTGCTCACGCTTGCATCACGACATTGACAGACGACTGTTACCCCAAATTACCTGGCCGTCGTGACTTGTGTCAGGCGGTCGTTCGCCGACTCATCATCCAGGCCGTTTCGCCGAGGTTGGCTCGTAACATCGTTGTTGCTGGAGAGATCGGCGTTGGGAAGAGCTCTCTCGTCAATCTCGTGCTCGGTTCGGACCAGGCCATGTCAGCGGGCGACTTTAGTCCTATCACGACGTCAACTAATTACTATGACTTAGAGATCAATTATCAAGCGATACGTCTATGGGATACTCCTGGACTGGGGGAGGGGTTACGCGGGAGTGGGCCACAAAAGCGTGCACAGGAAACGCTCCGATTACTTTTCGCAGACCTCAACGAGAGTGGTGGCATCCATCTCTTGATCATTTGTATGCGTGCAAGCTCCAGCACGATAGTAGCTCCATTCCTCCTGGAAATGCACGAAAAGTTCTGCCCGGTGGCTCCTGTAGTCGCAGTCATCACAGGGCTCGAAGATTTGTCGACTCCTGCCAACCTCACGTTTTCTATGGACGTATGGTGGCTGAACAATTCTGGAACATTCGCCGACGAGAAGATGTTCTCTGGACACGCTTGTATCACCACTCTACCCGACAGCTGTGATCCCCAGATACCTGGGCGCCGCGCCGCATGCCAAACCCTCGTGCGCAGACTCGTCATGTACCATTGTCTCTGTCCGCAGACCGGAGCCCCGCGTGACCTTCACGTCTTGTTATTCGGAGAGACCGGCGTAGGAAAGAGCTCCGTCATTAATCTGCTCGCAGGATGGCAGATCGCATCGGCTTCGCCGGATAGCGCGCCTTGTACTCTGGACTCTTCTGAGTACCAATTCCAACTCGGCTCAACCATTATTCGCTTATGGGACACCGTCGGTTTGGAAGATCTTGAGACGAATTCGAGTGGCTACGTCGGTGCCATTGACAAGGCTGTCAGCCTCATTCGAAGGCTGAATGACACGGGCGGAGTCAGCCTATTCCTGTATTGCATACGTGGAAATCGGATAACGGAGATCACGCAAAGCAACTACAGACTGTTTTACGAGATCTTGGGAAAGAAGAAAGTGCCCATTGCAGTCGTGGTGACCCATCTGGAAAGAGAGGCATGGATGGAGGATTGGTGGATTCGAAACTCGAAAACGCTTGAAAAGAGCTACGGCATCCTCTCAGTCAACCATGCGTGCATAAGCTCCCTCGAGGGCCATCCCAAATGTAACGAATCGAGAGAGATTCTCCAGCGTCTTCTTTCACGCTTTGACGATCAGGGCAAGTTTTCGATGCCGTCCGAGTCTCGGATCGGCCGTATTCTAAAAGGATTGGGGCCAGAAACGGAGTTTCCGAGAGGAAAAAAACTGATTGTTACCTTAATGAAACGACTTAACTTGGACTCTGAGGTAGCACAGCGGGTGGCATCTTGCATCGATTTGGAAGATAGCTAGCGAGAGAGCCGTAGGCTGAAGTTTACTTTGTCACTTGTGTGGCCTCTGACGCGCCGTTGTGACAGGCGTGCTGCTGGCTGGTTACTCCATCTGACCGGTGCATAGGATGGGCGAGGAAGAATCATGAGGGTACTGGCAACTGCTTGCATGAACCAGTGTGCGGGCTGAGACGCGGTGGGGTGCATCATTCGAGGAATGTAGCATAGGGCAGAACTTATATAATCGATTTAACATGGTCATCCCACATATGACGAATCCAAAGGTCTCACTGCAGAGACCGCTACCTGACCCTCCAGGATCTGCTTTGAAGTGCGCGCCACAGGAGAAAGGTTTAGCTACAGTCAGCGAGAACATCAGCACTCTCGGGGTAAAGTGAGTACCATCTTCTGCTTGCTTTCTCCCGTCTCGACTTTTTTTGCTTATAGAGTGGATAACATTCCCCCGTGGATCACACGAGACGTCGAAAACTTTCAATATTGTTCCCTTGACGTGACGCAATTCTCCACGATCTCCTCCTCCATTGCAGTGACGAGCCACGAGGATCGTTCAATGACACCCAGAAGGCGCGCATTTTCGAAGAATGTCAACAGGAGGTCCTTCATATTTGCAAAAAACAAGGCCGAGGCCGAAAGCGAGGGCAAAGAAGGAATTGCGTCCAGACTCAAATGTTGTCTCACAAAATTGTATGATTTGATGAATCGATGTCGTCATGAAGTCTGATTGATCAATATACATAGCTCGCAAGCACACCACAAGGCCGAATTATGCCCTCTCTTCGTGAAAGCAGCAAACACAGTACTTCTGATGCTTGAAAAACTCGAAATTGGAGACATTCGACCTACTAATGACGACGACAATGATTGCTGCCTCTGGCATGTCCACGACTCAGTTGTGCTGAAGTAAAACTACCAAGGACCAGTTTCCGAGCGCAAGCCGGATATCGTCCTTGTATCCTACCATGCTGCCCTCGATGTCCAAGGTTTGGCGGCGGACCTCATTGACTCGAAGGATTTATTCCTCGAAGTGGCTAGTGAGCGTCCGACAAAACCGTTCGAGTGGCACAACGTCCGCACGTTTGCAGAATTCAAGAAGACAAACAAACAAATGCAACCCCCTCCGAAATTCTATACTTGGAAGCAACACGAAGACAATGAATATCTCAGAATAGCAGACCCGGAGGTGCTTCCAGCGCCCGTGGCGTCTGCGACAATCCTCCCCCCCGAACCTGGTGAGTGTGTCTTCAGTACGTTGACTGTATAATGCTGTTTTTTTTTTTTTTTTTTTTTTTTTTTTTCAGTTTGCTGGTCTGCTTGGCAACAGGAGAAGGCGTCGACCACCGATTCAGGGGATCGTTAAAAGACTTCTGAGCTTCTCGATTCCTCTGAACCCGAACTGAAACGCCGAAGGTCTCAGCATAAAACACGCGACCCTGCCATCATCCAGGCTGGCTATTATGCGGCAGAAATGTTCACCGCTCACACTGCTCGCCTACATGCAATCAGTCTCATTATTGTCGGTAGGCATTGTCACCTAGTTGATGGCGTGTTTCTTTAACTACGCTATGATAGATATCATCCTCTACCTTTGGCGGTATGACCGACAAGGCGCTATTCAATGTTCCGGGTTCAATTTCATTCAGGATCTTCCACGATTCCTGGTCCTCCTTCTCACCTTGCAACGCTTCAAAAATCAACACTGGGGCTTGAATCCGAACGTAGAGCCAAATTTTGAGCCCCGGCCGGAATCTCACCAGATGACCCTCTGTGGCGAGGACGGTGAGGATATGGAGGCCAGCCTTCTACTATCGGATAAGGAACGGGCTACGCACTTTGTTCTGGATGGCCGGGCTACCGACGTGTTGTCTCTGAAGTGTAGCGGTCTCTCCAAGAACGATGATCTGGTCGCCAAGCTTTTCTGGGCGGATGCTGCGCGCACGAGCGAGCCCGACATCTTGCGGAAAGTGTATGATATTGCAAAGAACAATGACGACGTGAAAGGACATTCCGGAGCTATTGTGGCATAAGGCATTCACGGATATCTCCACTGCGATCATTCGATAGCGTCTCGGCCTGGACACTCGAGGAGTCCGGGTTCTATACTTTCTCGTGTTTCGAAAGTTGAACCCCATAACCCAACTTGTCGGGAAAGTATTCAGAGACGCATGGTGGGAAACAGTGAAGTGTGAGTCGTGTCTATCTAGAGCCTGAGTTGGACCTACTTGTTTACTCTTTCATGAAGGCCACTTCACCCTCTGGAAGAACGGAGTGTATCACCGAGATATCAGCGCGTCGAACTTGATGTATCGTATAGACGAGGGGAAGGTCATAGGTGTCCTTAATGATTTCGACTTGGCGACAACCCAGGAGACTCCCACTGGAAGTGAACGTACTGGCACGGTACCGTTCATGGCTGTGCAACTTCTTAGCAAAGCGGTGGTTCAAGGTGAAATCAAACATTCTTACGAACATGATGCAGAATCGTTCATTTGGGTTCTGATCTGGATCGTCCTCCGGTATGAAGATGGCAAGTTAAAGGACGACGACTACCGCCCCTTCGACGAATGGTTGAGGGTAGATGCCACTGGGTGCAGGAAGGAGAAGAACGACTTTTTGGCAAATATCGATGACCGGCAGAAGCTGCAAGCTGATGCAAGTCATGAGGGGAATTGGGAGTTGGCCCAAGAATGCATCGTTGCACTGAGGCAGAGAGGAGTTGAACGCGAAGTTGCAGGGAATGAAACTTTGAATATCGATACAACGTTTGAAAGATTCCTAGAGGTCCCGAATAGCCACTACTTACTATAGCCACTGTAGTACTCTTGCCGGTAACTCCCTCCGATGCAGGTAACAGACACCATGGTCTAGCAGAAGAGAAGATGGCCAGGTAACCACATTATGAAAAATAAATTTGTCAGATTCGTCGAGTATCACTTGTTCTATCGCGAACGAGGGACGCCGAGCACTCCGGTGGGGTACTGGATGAACCACAATCCGTCGTTTTTGAGGTCCTTGTATTTATCGACGGTGACGACGAGCGCAAAGATACGCGGCGCATCGAAGCGGCTGTCGATAGTGATCACCGTTGGCCAAGACCTCGTTCATGGGGGACTGCGCAGTCTTCCGGCTCTGTCGTCGTCCATCTGTGCGATCGATCGCAACTCAGTTAGGATCAAATGATATACATATGAGCAAGAGTTTACTCAACGGTACATTAGGCATTGGTGTGCGATAGGACGACGATGAGGTAGTTCGACTTGTGATCAATGTGTATGAAACCTGGGCCCAAAAATGACGATCGACATCCATCTTGATCAAGGAGGGACACCGGGGTTTCTTGCTCGTCAGTTTATTGCAGGCAAGGAGATACGAGGATTTAAGACGTGGTTATGTGGCGAGTTCTGCCCACCCAAGCTTGATATGACCAGAACGCACGATCGATCAACGCATCAGCGTGCAATAAGAATTTGTTCCGTGCTTACTGCACAATCTACTGGGCTATGTTGCGCAAGATGAACTCCCACTGAGACGAAGCTCCATGAGGAACCAGGTCGCATAGCAATAGCAATGCGTGCGAAACCCACAAGCGTGGACTTTTACTTGCAGTCGAGTCTGTATTGGTAAAACCAATGTTTTACCCCCGCACAACCGACGAGCACTCTACCCGAACGTTGAATTCAGCATCTGCAACAAGTCATTTCTGATCGCAGCCATCTCCTCTCGAGTCCTTGGTCCTTGTGAACCTTGAACTTCATACGAGACGAATGTATCGTCAATGCGACAGACGCTCGACACAAAGTCACACCTTTTCCCTTGTCAAAATACTTCTAGCATGTCCTCCTTCTACGATTTGAGTACCGCGGGCTAGCATCGACAAGCTACGAGAGAAAGGGATGGAATTAGAGAGACATTTGTAAAAGCGAAAAAGATGATTAAAGAATTCGCAGTAAGTTAAGCACATACCGTATCAAGACAATGAGAGGGAACAATTACATGAGATTGCGATCGTGATTCCGCCTCGCCTGTCCACCACAAAGACATGGTTGTCTGCCATGGCCATACAGAACATGTTGTCCATGTTTCGGATGACGGTCCCAATCTCCTCGTGCGTGACAATATCCCAGAACGACAGCGCAGACCCTTGAGCTACTGCAATAAATTTGCTGTTCTGTGCGAGCGCGATAAGCACATATCTTCCTTCATGGACTTTCCTCTGAGAGGGATGGCGTCCATATCTTGATCACTTGTATGCGTGCAAGCTCCAACACGCTAGTAGCCCCATTCTTGAAAATAAAATCTGCTCTGTGATCCCTTTAGTCGCGATTATCACAGGGTTCGAGGATTTGTCGACTCCAGCCAACTGTTGAACTGGAACATTCGCCGATGAGAAGGCAACGTACACGCTGGTAGCTAGCGAGAAAGCCGTAGGCTGAAGGTTATTTTGTCACTTGTGTAGCCTCTGACGCGTCGTTGTGACAAGCGTGCTGCTAGTTGGCCATTAAGCATGAGTGTACTGCGTGTAAGTACTTCGGAGATGGATTAGAGCTTGCTTATATAATTGATCCCTTGACTTTCCGGATCTCGGTGTACCCGGCTCTGTCCACGATGATGTTGAAGGTCCCCATCCGACTGAGACCGTCCCTCTATCGCGGTCCCCTCCTCCGCTCCCGCTTCCACACCGCCCACGCCATCCTCGCTGCGCGCAAAGTTATCCACACCTTCAACCTGGCCGACATTGGGGAAGGCATCACCGAATGTGAGGTCATCAAGTGGTGCGTCTCATCCATGGCGTCCTTCACCACGCTGACGAGCCACCTTTTCCTAGGTCCGTCAAGTCGCAGTCGCCCGTGCAAAGCTTTGACGCGCTGTGCGAGGTTCAGAGCGACAAGGCGAGCGTCGAAATCACCTCCCCGTACGATGGCACCGTGACGAAGCTCCTCGTGCAAGAAGGCGAGATCGCCAAAGTCGGCGCGGGGCTGTGTCTTATTGAGGTCGAGGAAGAGGACGATGGCACGCCGTCCGAGTCGTCACACGCTGATGCTTGGCCCAGGGCGTCCGAGGCTCAAGATCCGGCCGCGTCAACTCAGAGGGAGGCGGAGAGCATGTCCCACGTGGGTACCAAGCACCCACTTGATCCGACGAATGATGCGTCAACGACGTTGGATTGTTCTCTCGCTACCCCGTCTGTGCGACACTTTGCGCGTCACCATGGCGTTGATCTTGCTGCACTCACGCCGGGAAGTGGACGCGATGGTCGTGTCGAGAACAAGGACGTGGAGGTGTTCATTGCTAGGGGTCGTGCTTCGTCTAATTTCGAGGCGGAGTTGGTCGTTCAAGCAGAGAACAAGGACGTCGTGGTTGAGTTGGGTAGGACACGATATGGAATGTGGAAGGCAATGACACGAGTAAGCTTTCAAACGATTACACCTTCTCATTGCTCATCTTTCATCTACGCTTTAGAGTCTCGAGATACCCAGATTTGGGTGCGTGGTTTTGCATAGATGGCCGATAACACACTTACGCGGGACATAGTTATTCTACTTCGCTCGACCTTACGCGCTTTCATGGCATGTTGCCACTTTTGAACGCGAATATCCCAGCCCACTACCTACCATCATCAATAACTCAAACACCTTCGCGTGCGTCTCAAATGGTCAACCCATCCGCGCTGTACCCAATACCAGCACCACCATCCGTCCCGGAAGGTGCCACGTTCACCAAACTTTCGTATCTGCCTTTCCTATTGAAAACCCTCGCCAACACCATGATCGAGTGGCCACTTTTCCGGGCGTCTATCACGCCAGCCTCGGACTCGGACGCCGACAGCAAACCAACGCTCACCATTCGCCCCTCGGCGGACATTAACCTTGCGCTCTCCACACCAACTGGACTCTACACGCCCACTATCGGGGCTGCACAAACGCTTTCTGTTCACGGACTGGCGTCACGCGTCGCGCATCTAGCACACCTGGGCCGCCAAGTACCCTGCGCACTGACGCCACGCGAAATGCCGCGGCGTGGTGGGACGATTAGCGTGAGCAACGTCGGCGCGGTCGGGCAAGGCGAGAACGCGAGTCCGGTACTGATTCCCGGCGGCGGCGTGGCAATCGTCGCCATTGGACGGGCGCGATGGGTGTGGGATGTGACTGAGGCCGCGTGGGAGGCCACCGGAGGACGCGGAGAGAGGCGGCTCAAGGTGGACGTGAGCTGGAGTGCGGACCATCGTGTCGTCGAGGGGGCTGAGATGGCGGGGTTTGTGGAGACGTGGCGGGGACGGGTGGAGAATCCAGAAAGGCTGATTGGAGAGGGGATATGAACATCGTCATCATGAGCATGAGCATATGTACATTTTAACGGCAATCGTTCCGCCCACATTACTACATACTGTCATCTAGCAATTTCAACAAATTAAAATCAAACTTGGTCAGATATTACCAGACGTTCTTGACGGAAAATTTGATCTGGGAGCATGCACAAGTAGAGCTCGATGCTTCGTATACCGAACGACAGGAACGTCCTGCCGTACTTACGCTTGTGTACCACGAGTCATAACGTTGGATAGGCGTTGCATTCATCCATCTTCCCGATCATCGCAGTTCCTCGTTATGCGGACACTTTGCACTTGTTTTACATATGAGTGACACCTCGTTTACGATAGCTGCTTGATCCGGAAAGCAAATTTGTCTCGACTGCCCAGAGAGCGTCGTTCGATGGTTTGCAGTAGTTCGAAATTGGGCGATCTATATGCTCGAGTGAAACAGAGCGTCTTGATGACGCAACGACGTACAGCTTGGTTGGCAAGATGAAGCGCCCGGAGCAGCCCAATGATATCTTTATTTTTTTAACATAAAAAAGGAGCTGAAATTCATCGATTGTCGGGAATCGCTTTCACTTTCCGCTCTCGTGCGATTCGATCTGTCTTTTGGTGTTCAAAACATACGATTCTATGTGAATGATTCTTCCTTTTGTTATGACTGTGAATTTGCGCCAGGCTTCTTGACTTCTAGACCATCGTGAGGTCGAGGGTGAACGTTTGAACAGAGATGAATGCGAACAGATGCATTTGAGATTGATAGGGAACAGAGACTGTGGCGTACCCCACGAGGATGATCTAGTTGAGCACCACCTGACCAAGCATGTCTCGCCCAGGGATGAAAAATAAGCTGGGGAACGGCGAGTACCTGAGCGAATACCATGAAGAAACGTTGATGAGGGTCCAGATGGTATCGAATGACTCAAACACGACTGCGGGTCACCAAAAAGAAGACGAGGTCATTGGAATCAACACTTCGAGTCCCATAGTTGCTTTCTTCCTCGACGAGAAGTATTTCGTGACCGGTGGTATGGAATGGCGAGATTCGGTATTGGAGACTTGGAGTGTTAGAAAGAAGAGCCAGTAGTTGACGTGGGAAGGTCACCCGCTTGCAGCCTTACCGCAGGGATCGCCGAAGTTTAAATTTTGACGCGTATGCCAATCACATAGTAAGTACAAGCGAGTATATGTTCGAATAGCCATGCTCGTATCGACCGTCACGCGTCATGTAGCAAACTACCCTAGGGCCTTTGTCCGCGTTACTTATGTACTGTAATCAACATATTCCACATGCTCCACGAACTTGTCCACCCTAGCTCACCCCCACAAAAAGTCGTACAGGCCCGGAAGACCACTGTGAGCGAGTTATTGCAGAGATGCTATGCGTGCGCAGTAGCTCAGAATAAAACAATGTAAACTATCCTAGTGGAATTTTGGACGAGTCGCGTGGTGTCAAGCCGTCTATGTATCACTGCACGATGGACTTGGGCGGCTCCTATAAGCCGTAGAACATTTTGAACAAAGGGCCTACGTGCCATTTTGACGTCCTTAAGCTCAAGTACTAAGCTTCACACCAGACCTACGTTAGACAATTCATCACATATATATATTTACTTGAACAAAAGCTGGCCAGCAGCAAGTCCCTCCCAAAGCCTTTCCCACCCGTCATTTTGCTTAGTCAACACCACTAGGAATGCCCGCCTTTGCGAACGCATGCGTAGTAGTATCTTTGTGTACGCAACCCGTCTGCGTGCCCTTAGAATTGCCATTTAAGGGCGTGGCTGCACACTGCTCGCCGTTTTTGCTGCAGTCCGTATCGACGATGAATTTTGACATTTGGCACCTCAGCAATTTGGTACCATCAGCGCAAGCGACGTCGCCTATATTGCAAGGGGAGCCGAGCTTCTTTGTCTTATAATTGGTGTTCAAATTTTGGGCGTCAAGTGCATTATCGTGTGTGTAGTCTCGACTAGTACCGGTGTCAGCGTCGTCATGAAATTGTAAAGTATCTCTCTCACCGGCGAGTAAGGTCAGGGTTTGTATGCGTCCAATGGGTGGAGTCCCCCGAACTAGTAGACAACGACCTGATGCAGTATGTCAGTCTCGTTGCGACATGGGAAACCATCTCGCTCACGAAGGGAGAGCCGCGGCGGCGACGGAGAGAACGAAACCCGAGTAAAGCGCGGAGAACAGGAGGGACTTGTAAGAAAACAACATCTTCCAGAGATGGCGAGCAGAGATAGCAGGACCAACGTTTTATAAAGTCTGTGATATTGCGCAGCCACTTCTGCCTCGGGATCTCACCAGCAAATTATTTTCCAATAACACGAAATGACGTACGCCTGCCATGCGATGAGATGATCAGCAGACTTTCGTTGAAACGAGTTTCGTCTACGACTGCCACATGGTGTATCATGTAAGCTCTTAAGCTCATCAACGTGTGGGATCATGCACTGCTGCATCCTTTTCGTGCGCTTTGATACATAATCGTAGGGGCGCGCGGAGTCGCCAGTCCCCGACTCCGACTTGGTGCGACTAACAACGCTTATCCTTGTGCCAGAGCATACGAGTCAGATATTGAACCCAACTTGTTATTGCATTCCCAAAAATTCTCGAAAAATAGGTAAAATAAGATGATAGTCATCACAAAAACTGGAATCCTCCGATAAGGCCTTATAAGGCCAATAAAATTTAAACAATAAGTAAAATAAGTAAAAATACATATAAGGTCTTATCATGCTTCTCGTGTCTGGAAGTAGGTATTTGTGTGATGAAAATGTGCAGTAAGTATCACACATGAGGAAATCCTTCAGTTAGTATCACACTT
>JBBPMJ010000131.1:0-64817 GCA_038090255.1 Austroboletus niveus
ATCGCAACAGCGTTCTGCTCGTTATACCATCCGCCAGGCAATGCGCAAAGAGGACGATCACGTACAAGACGTCTGTCCTGGCCGTCTCGGAATCGGTCTCACGAAAGACGTGGAGTTGGACGAGCACGTCGTCGGATAGCAGACGCGGGCCGTCTAGAATCGCAGCTGCGCGCTGTTGCGCCTCCGCTGCATCAGTCACCTGTCCAAAGACGATGTCGCAAGGGCCGATCGCGGACAGGTCGCGCTCGCGCACGACAAAGTAGGGCTCCCAGCCGACCCCATTGTCCCCGTCGTGGTCTACGTCCTGCCGGAGTACGCAGGCACCTACGAGCGGAAAACGCCTCTTGGTGGACTTCCATGCATGCATTAGTTGGCATCAGAGAACAGATGGGCATCTTGGGCACCATTCGGGAGACGGAGCTCGAGGTAGCGTAAAAATCTGTGGCTCCGTTGAAGAGGCCCTCATGGAAGAAATTTTTTTCGCCAGACGAGTTGAGGGGACGTTGGAAGGTGCGCCCTTGGGTGGGATGGGTATCGACCAACGTCCAGCCAGGCATAGATGGGATGAAAGCACACCAATGGGCGTCTTATTAAGACCTCGACGACATGGTTGTGGTAGATAAATACTGCCTCAGCTTGGGAACATTGAGAGGCTGTGCTCCTAATGATAAGCCCGTCGGATTTCCGTTTATTGTCGATGTAGACAGACACAACTTGATGAACGCTGCAGCCCCATGTTGATTGGAGCCCCGCGCTCACCGTCTCAGAAAAAAAAAGTTCCATCACTGCATCACCAAAAATGCTACTCAGTGACTGTGCTCATTCCTCGTCACTGGTCAGTGTCACCAATGATCTCAGCACTCTTCGGACTCGCACCCGACGCCTCACCGCCATGCTTTCTCTTCCTCTCCGCGCTCTCACCGTCATCGGATACCTTGCGTTTGCGGGACTTGCCGACATCAGAGCGCTTGTTCCCCGGCCGCAGCTCGTCAGGATCAAAACGCTTCCAAAAGCTTGCACCAGAGCGAAGTGTGCCGCGTAGCTTTCGTATGTCTCCGACGGTGCCGATCTTGGAGGGACAGACAAAAGGAACAAAGGACGGTGAGCCTACGACAAGTTTCACGGCGTGCGTTTCGACTATGTGTCGTAGTTCATGCAATTTTATTTTTCCTGTTATTGATTCTGCGGAGGCATCGTGATCAGCAACCAAATGTTCAGTGAGAAAGTACGTCCAAAGTCCATCGGATACAAGGCCTGTGACTTTCGCATGTTATACGCGGAATCGCGATCTTCGATGCCTGTCAAATAACGTTAGGAGATGGTAATACATTGGCTTGACCGTGGCGTCGATATGACCGCGTCACGTGATGAAGAACGTAGGATAAGTTCCCACTCTCTCATAGAGAGCTTCCAGCTAAGCATAATATCAAATCAGATTCCAGAAAGAAAAAGGCTCGATTAATGGACCATTCACATCGCTGCGGATGCGGCTTGTCGTAGCGAGTACATCTCGGGCAGCAGCAGCATTGTCTGCCCGAACACCGTGCTGCTTTGTCATCCGAGCTTGGGATAATTCGTCGAGGTAATGTTTCTTTTCCTCGGGGGACAGGTTTTGCATCTTCGAGTCTTGATGAACCGGCGTTCAACATCTCGGTCTGAACACACAAATGAAGAAAATATTTTTATATACGAAAAAGCTCAACTAACTTGCATTTACTTCCTTTGTTTTTGTGTGAGCGAGCACGTTCCGCAACTGGGGCTTGCGAGGTTTGTGGTATTTTGTCTAGGAGCTGAAAACATCATAGACATATCGATAAGAGACGTCATGACCACGAGCGACACGCTCAAGCGCCTGTTTCCGCTCATCGAAGCGTTTTCGGAAGTCACGACCAGGGTTACGGCTCGCCCATGTACCGTCGATTGCTTTACTGAGCGATCGTGTGGTCGGTGGCAGAGGTTAAACTACCACTTCGGACGGAGAACTCGAAGAGCAGGCGTCGAGCTCGCCTGTATTGTACTCAAAGAATATTCAGATAAACTCACTTCCCGCGTCGCTCACCAGCGTCATGGCAGGTGCGAGGTTTGGATAGAACGCGTTTGGTGTCACTGACAGGGGGGAAGTGAAGCTCCCGCCCCCAGGAAAGAATGCACCTCGGGAGCCAGGGACTGGTGGGATGGTGAACCACGTAAGCCTGTCGAGTCATGGTTAAACACCAGTGAAGTATACTCACTAGCGTAGTCTGTCATGCAGCTTCCTGGGGGCGTGGGGAGAGAGAGAAGGTTCAGGGGACTCATCACTAAAGAAAAAAAGAGGTGCATGTCAAACATATAAATGTGCGCAACACTGTTTGCAACTGCGGTAGGAGCTCAACCAAAATCCTGTCAGGGTCTCCTGGAGACATGAGATCGATTGTTGGCTTGTAATATACCTATGATCATAAGAAAGTAAAACGCGTGATAGCTGATCTGCCTCCAAGGTTTACCAATGCACAAAGTGGGTGAGCAGCTTGTCGATTTCCTAAATCTTAATGACGAATCGGTCAGAATAAAGTATACGAAAAAGGAGATCGTTTCCCTCTGTCAGCATTGTTTCGTCAAGAATGATGTCGTCAGCCTGAGATCCTGCAGTAGACCTAACCCGAGTCTCAAGACGTCGCCGACAGGTGATGGACCTAGTTTTATTAAACGCAATATATCCGCTAGGCAACCAGTGCCACAATCTATTGGTAAACCTTCAACACCTTCATCAGCAGGGAAAGGTACCACCCTGTTAGCCCCCAGACCTCCAATCTTCTACCACTGACTTCCGACTGTCCAATACCACTGGACTCCAATAGACCAGCGGGTGGAACAAGGTCCGAAACGTCAATGGCCCAATAGGGCCTTCCACCTTGGAATGAGTACAGTTTGAGCCGAGTACACGAGGTGAAAGCAGTAAGGGGGAGATGGAAGACGTTGGCTACCTCGGGTTGAGATATCGTCAAAGAAACGAGGGATATGGATGGGAGTGGGGTATCGGTATCATCGCCCGACGCATCCTGATTCCCGCGGGTATTCTTCATTCCCATCTTCAAAGTGGTTTGCCTCGAATGGGGATCTGATTCACAAGACAGACGACTTCCGCGCGGATGGATAAAACCCTGAATACAAAAACGTCCTCTACATGCGGCGGGTGTTGAGCTAAATTGACAACGTACGACGTAGGGCCACACTCGAAGACCCTTGAGGCTCAGTTCGGGGGGACCAAATTGCCCGATAAGCTCAACCTGACCAGGAAGAATGCCCACTTCTTCATGTGTTTCCCTCAGGGCAGCGGCTAGAAAAGACGAATCTGTCTAGGAAGATAAGCACGGTCTACTGAACATAAAGGAGTAGGTGATCTACCTCATCTACTCGACCACCTGGAAAGCTGTTGCGGGTCAGCTACGAGTGGCGCAATATCGTCAGGTACCCACCTCACTTCACCAGCATGCGACCTCAACTTCCCCCTGACCTCGAGGAGCACGCCGGGTATATTATTCACATTGCAGAAGGGGATGAGAACAGCTGCGCTGGGTTCTGTCGGGTTTGGGACGACTGCAACGTCCTGGGCTGGTTCCACAAGAGCGTCTCTGATTTTTGCGAGCGAAGCGCGCGTAAACGGAGCAGTAAGCGAAATGACGGAAGACGATGGCGTGACATTCGCGGCGGCGGCTGTCGCAGTCATGAATGTTCTGGACAACATGTTGCCATTCTGTTTGGCGAGCCAATGTCGAGCGGGCTGAAGGGGATGATGGTGGTATGCGTAAACATGAATCACGTCAACTCTTTATGGAAAACAAGTTCTTTGAGCTTTTGTTCTGATGCGTCGACGACGACAACCTTGAACCGCATATTTAAATGGACGCTGTAGAAAGGGCAAATACAGAACGTCAGAAAAGATGGTAACCTTTCTCTGCTCGCTGTCGTGCACCATCTTGACCGCGCTGTGCGTTCTACAGGGCCAAAGACCAGAAGATAGGTGAAGGTACCTACGCTGTTGTCTACAGAGGTCCGCCGCTCGCTCGTATCCCTGCATACGCTCTCATTCTGCGATAGGTCACGAAGCGTCTACCTCGAGGAGAGTCGCCATCAAAAAGATTAAAGTCGGGCAATTTAAAGATGGCCTCGACATGTCTGCCATTCGAGAGGTCAAGTATCTCCGGGAGCTACGCCACCAAAATATCATCGAGGTGACTCTCCTCCTGAGCTACAAATACCCTTTCAGACAAACCACCTTGACAGCTTATGGACGTATTCTCTTCAAAAACGAATCTAAATCTCGTCCTCGAGTTCTTGGATACCGACCTCGAAATTATCGTCAAAGATCGCACGCTCGTCTTTCTGCCCGCGGACATCAAGTCGTGGATGGCAATGACCTTTCGTGGGTTGGAGTTCTGCCATAGGAATTTCATTCTCCACCGGGTGCGTATGTCCTCTCTTAACAGTGTTGCGTAGGGCAATCCGGTATTCGTAGCCTAACATCGAGTTACTAACGCGGCTCTGTGGTGTTCGTAGGACTTGAAGCCGAATAACCTTCTCATCGCATCTGACGGGCAACTTAAACTTGCCGACTTTGGTCTTGCGAGAGACTTTGCCGACCCTGGGTATAAGATGACGTGTCAAGTCATCACTCGGTTCGTCCTTGTTATGCTGCGCTGCGTCGACATACAGCTTACCTGCCTCTGGTTTAGCTGGTATCGACCCCCTGAACTTTTGTTTGGTTGTCGGTACTATGGTACCGCCGTCGATATCTGGTCCGTTGGGTGTATTTTTGCAGAGTTGATGTTGCGCACGCCATATCTTCCTGGAGAGTCAGACATGGACCAGCTAAAAACGATATTCCGAGCGCTCGGAACGCCAACGGAGGAGGAGTGGCCAGTGAGTATGCCGCCGTGTCCCGTGTCTTTTCTGAATATGAACTGACCCGTGTTCTTTAGGGCCACACGAAACTCCCAGATTACATCCCTGTGGGACAATTCCCTCGTACTCCTCTCCGGGATCTTTTCACTGCGGCTTCGGGAGACGCACTAAATCTCCTCAGTAAATGTCTCACGTACGAACCACGACGCCGGATCAGTGCACGAGAAGTTGGTCTCTTATATGTCTTGCCTTCACTTCTGAACATCGTACAGGCCCTTTACCACCCTTACTTTGCGTCCCTCCCCTACCCGACACATCCTTCCAAACTTCCCAAACCTGCATCCGTCCAATCCCGTCCCCTTGAAGAGGTGGACGGAAATGTCGAAATGTCGGCATCAGGCCCTGCTGTCAAGGCAGCACCGCTGAACAAGTTGAAACGCAAACTGTCGTCCCCAGTTGATGGTTTACGGCCATTGGCACGCAAGTTGGATTTTGGACAAGCAATATGATTATCGATCCAGTACTTACTGTGTTGCTTTAGATTAGGGATCTTTGTAGGCTTGCAGTGAATTCCAGTGATATTGCACCGACGGGGGGGCTGAGCAAACCGCGAGTTAAAGCAAAACAAAAATGAAGAATAAGAATCAACAAGTAGACATCCGAGTACCACTATAAGGTAAAAGATATTTTACCGAGGTGTTTCGCAAATAGAACATTTATCTACAACAGCGGCAGGATTGGAGAGTCCACAGATGGTGCACGTCCATTCCTTCTCCGATTTACTTGGTGGCGTTAGACCCGCTGCGGACCAATCGAAGCCTTTCGACGGGGCAGCAGGTGGCGCTGTTACAACGGGCGTAGACGAGGCAGGCGCAGGCGTGGGTACGGAAGATGTGGGAGCTTCCCGGGGAGCTTCGCAAATCGTGCACTTTTCCTTCGCGTCTGCAGGGTTCTGAAGGCCGCAAAGCAAACACTGCCACCCTTGCGCCACGATGGGCGCTTTCATTCCTGCTGCCGTCCAATTGAACCCATTCATAGCACGCACTGGCACAATGATCGGAGTGAACTCGTAAGTGGGGAGGGAACAGACAGCCAAGGAAAGCACTGCGCTACGTGTCACAGAAAAGCTGGAACCAGCAGTGAAGGAAGAGGTTGTTCCAGCAGAAAACGTGTATTTGGGAAGTTCGTCAATGTCCATTGCAACTGCTTGCTCCTTTGGCGACAGGTTGGCCTTTGCTGGTACCACACTGGCAGTAGTCTTTGCAATCGCGGGTGGCAGTATAGGCGGAGGTGTAAATATTGGCGCAAGGGGTGATGCTGGCACGGAGTCTGCACTAGGCTTTACCTCCACTTTGTCAGCGTGGATACTGTAACGCAATTTAGAGGGCTCCTTCGGTGCAGAGGTCTTAACGCCACCCAACAAAGGTTTGGTAACGGAGGGCGGAGACGGTGTCATTGCTGGAGGTGATATTGCTCGTTTGCCATTGGTATGCGCAGGACCATCGGCAGGTTCGATGATTTCCGCTGGACGAACAATTACTTTGGGGACGCTGGCCTCATCGATTTCTTGAACTACTGGCAACGGCTTAATAGGATTACTTTTGAGCCGTTTAGAAGGGCTTTCTTCTCTCGTAATGGCCTCCACAACGCTAAAAACGGAGGTTGTGTGCACAGAGCCGTTAAGCGAAGAAATAGATGTTTCGCTGCTCAAAGCCTCTTCCTCACAAGTGGGCTTTTCCATTTCTAGTGGTGGTCTTGAGCGTTTGGTGCCCTATAGCGAGAGAAAAATAAAGATGAGCCAACTAGCCAGGTTCATCAAAGAGCGTCTCACCTTGGGGACTGTAGCTTCGATGATAGCTTGTGCAGACAATTCCGGTTCTGGTTCCGTTGGCTTCTCAGTAAGCTTGGCACTAGGTCTAGACCGCTTGACCATAGGCTTCCTCACAGGCGCCGGGGGTTTGACAGGACTAGCAGTCTGGTACGGATTAGATATATCTGGCTTCTTCGTAGGGGTGACCTCTTTGATGAGCTCAGTCATGAAATCAGCTGCTCGGGTTGGCCGGGAAGGCGGAGAAGCCTGTGGTGGTGAATCGCTCTCCTTCCATGCCTGCCGTAACGGGGATGGGATGGCAGGCGTGGTGGGTTTCATAACCAGCCCAGCTGTGCGAATACGAGGTTGTATGCCATTCTGTTTCGGCGTGACAGGCGACGCAGGAGGGAGTAAGGAAGAAACAGTGGTTTTGCCATTCAAAAATGTTGTAGAAGGCTCGACAGGGATGTGCGATGATGGAGCAGGTGATTCCGGTGCTGGACTTGGAAAACGGATGGTCGAGGTAGAGGGTAGCGATTTGTGAGGTGTCGAGAATTCAGCCTCATCACCTACACGCCGTCGCTTCGTGTCAGTTGTCAGTGGGGTCTTAGGGGGTGATAGCTTAATTCGATGCTGCTGCGGGCGAGGTGCAAATCCAGGAGACTGGTAGCGATTGCGCGGGCGCGAACTGCCTGCGCCTTGCCATCGGTACACGCCATTGGGGTTCCTGGACAGGGTCTTGCGAGCTGACTGAGTATTGCTAGCACCTTGAACATTTGGCGACGCGGCGCGAGATGGGGACACGGAGAACCGAAATGGTTCAGGTTTGTCAGGGGAAAATGTCGACCCTACGGCAAAGGCAGAACGCTACGTAAACACGCGCAGCTGTAACAAGTCTAGAACATACCTTGCACGTTTTTCTGAATGTAATCTACAATGCCCGCTGCCTCAAACTCGTTTAGGGGCTGACCGGCTTTCTCGACCAAGAATCTGGTGACTGGTTCGAGGTTCTTAGCTAGGGAAGAACCAGGAGGTGCAGGTGTGTTCAAAGAAAACGGTTGTGCTGGAGACGACTGCGGAACATCACTTGAACTTGCATTCAGACCATTCGATACCGATGGCAACGGTGAACTATACGTCTAATGAGGATTGAGCGATCTTGAACTCGAAACTCGAAGGAACCTAGGTGGGTACGTGCCTGTTGTGGTGGTGGCAAAGGAGGTGGGGGTAATGGTTGTTGTGGTGGTGAAAAGCGACGAGGGGGAGAACGCCGCTCGATCTCGCCGTCCGACGGGCCCGAGGTGTCGGAATCTTCTTGTCCGCCCCTGCCTCCAAATGGATTCAAAAAACTGATAAGCCCAGAAAGGCTCCAAGGCTGGGAGACTGGTTCAGTGCGAAGGAGCGGCTGAGATGAGCAAGCGCACGCACCGATTTTTTCAACGGGTGGTGGGCGTTGGTTGACTTGGAGGGTCGCGCATATGGGGAAGAGATGTTCGTTCTGTTGGCGCGACGTTCGTTGCGTCTGACGGCGCTCATCGTTAAGCTCGACGTGGCGAGCAGCGTTGGGGTGGAGGTAGAGGGACAAGATAATTATTGTCAAGAGAGGAACGACGACGGCAGGGAGCAGCGGGGTTTAGGGCCGGTGTCGTGTGGACTTGTTGTTTTCTTCTGACGTCTTGTTTCCCATTGTGTTCTTACAACAAACATGCCTGACAAGGTCGTGAAGACGCCTTATCCGCTCATCGACGCCGACCCCCATTTCTCTCGCGTCGTTCGTTATTTCCGTGCTTCAGACTATGCTACCTGGGCTGCTGCAACAGCCGCCTTTCCGGCCACCTTGTACTTGTGGAGTGCGTTCTAGATTCTCCCAGCAACCCGTTCTCGCTCAGAATATCTCCCAGACATGGCTGACCCGTTGCCACCCAACATCCGCCTTCGTACGACCCTTCGCCTCGGCGGTCTCATGGGTTTCATAGGCGGTTTCTTATTTGCGTACCAGAACTCGAGCTGTATGCACCCTCTCGGCACCCACCGGGATTTCATCTCATCACTCCACAGTGCGCTTCTGGGGCTGGACGGAGAATAAACGTGAGGAGGAGCTTGACCTGGCCGAGTTGAGGCAACGCGTTGCAGAGGGTAAGCCCCTGCATCCCCAGTCCTCCCAACCCCAGTGGATACAAGACGTCGCCTACCGCAATTCCGCATGGTCTCAACTCAAGTTCCGTGAGTCCCCAATGATCGTGCCTGACATTACCTTCTCACTTTGCCCCCTCACAGAGGCGTTCCCTATGTGAGATATTTTCTGTCTCTGCCATGTTTTATCTTGATGCTTTCCACAGGTTCAATTTCGTCAACCACCAACACCATGGAACAGACCCTGCCAAATACACTGCTGGAGAAAAGGAATTAGCCGGATAGGTACTGATATTCGATGTAGATTTACGACTAGCAAATGTGACCTCGTGCTCTTTTGGGCATCGGTTTCCGCATCTCTATCCAACAGAGCCCCTCACGTTGCAACTACATCAGTGCTTGACCAAAAAATTCCCAACTACCTCCATAAACCTTTCCGTTTCCTCCAAGTGCGGGAGATGCGCCGAGTTGGCAAACTGAATCCATTTGGCCTTGGAAATGTGCCGAAAGTACGGTTCCATGACTAGATCATGTGCTTCGTCGTAGCGCCCATTCAAAAGCAACGTAGAAACATTTATCTTGTGGATTTCGTTGATGATGCTCCAATGCTTCAGTGAACCAATCACAAGGAACTCGTTTGGCCCGTTCCTAGCCAAGGTAAGCACACAGCGAACGGGAACAATAAATGCTTACATCGTCATATTCACCGTCGGATCCTTCTGTGTCCATGAAAGCGACTCTTGAGCGCATGCAGGCATTGGCTTCAACCTGCACAAAAAGTTCTCGTAGAAGACCTCAGTTGCGTGGAGATAGTCCTCGTGAGTAGTGGTATCCTCCGCCTCGTGCTTATTCAACACATCCTGGACTTCTTGAGGTAGCTGACGCCTCAAAAGCGCTGCTGCCTCTGCCCACAGATCCATACTCGCAGGTGTATTGGCAAGGACGAGTTTGTGTAATCCTTTTGGTTGCTGGGCTGCGAAAGTGGCGATGAGCATCCCTCCCCAAGAATGACCCAGTAGATCGTAGTCGTCTTGGATTCCCAAGTGATTCAAGAGGTTGAGCAATTCGTCGATGAATAAGCTTGGGGACCAGAATTCGCCGTCGCCCATTTTCTCAGGGAGATGGGTGGAACGACCGTTGCCAATCTGATCATAGAGGACGACTGGAATGGAATGGCGGGCAGTCAATTGGGCGAAGACATCGAGATACTCGTGCGCAGCTCCTGGGCCACCGTGAAGAACGATGAGGGGTCGGATACCAGACTTGAGGTCTCCACAGACCTTGTACCACGTCTTGCATGGTTTGCCTGCAGCTGGTACTTTAAACGGTGCCTCTCCTTCGACGAACTTGGGGACATCGACAGAAGGCATTGTACACCTTCCAAAGATGAATGCAAGTGAGACGTGATCTTCGGCGTTGAAATACTACTCACTTGGATGTTGTAGGGGAAAAGGAAAACTTGAAGAGCCAGGGCTCATGACGGGTACCTTTAAATCGATGTCTGCAAGATCGTGCTATTCCCATTTGTAATTCCGAAGTAAAAGCCACGTAACGAGCAGGACTGGCAGGTAATAGCTGTCATCGTCATACCTCGAAACCGGTTGCCATAACGATAAGTCTTCAAAGCTTCAAATGCGACTATGTAAGACATTTTGGCTAATTTGCATGGGCCATATACCCCACAAAAAAGCACTAGTCTATTACATGCAAAATCATTCGGTGGCAATCGCCTGAAAGTTGAGATCATGGCTAGGGACATTTGCATACTTATTCAATCGTGTGCGCAGTAGATTAGATGTAATCTCGTTTCGATCCGTTCGGAATCAGCTGCGGAACGTCGTTGTGTGAGTGACGCTTCAGACAAGTGTCAACTTGTCAAGTCTCGGTGTATGTATTTTTGTCCAGCCCGGGTCGCCGGAGTTGGAGTTTGAAACATGACTTAATCATCCCTTGGATCGTGCCTTTTTGTCATGTCAGCATTTGTCACGTGACTCATATGCCACCTGGACCTCAGTTGGTTTTTCCGGATCACTCAACACCTTGTCGTCCTAGTTCGTTGTCTTCGCCCTGGCGCAGTATCTTCCTTTGGCCGAGCTAACGTGGCAAAAAAAGACTCTGTTTTGTTCGCCAATGCCAGTTGGATTGACGCTGTATGACGTCCTTGGGATTCCAACAGATGCTACCACTGAAGATGGTTCGTCTTGGCAATTTATCCGTTCTTCTTACTTATCTCTTTTCTCACGTGTCCTTCTTACAGTGAGGAAAGCTTACAAGACGAAAGCACTCGAAACACATCCAGACAAGCTGGAGCCAACGGCAACCGACCGCGAGCGAAGAGCAGCCGAAGGCAAGTTCAGAAACGTATGAGCATCCTGGAGTAACGCATTTGCCCTGTGTGCTCTGGAACTCATACTGAATGTCTGCAGGTATGTGAAGCTTTCCAAGTGTTGAGCGATACAATCAAGCGAAAGGTTTGTTTAGTGTGTGATACCCGCACGATATCGTTGATGATCGTCGTCTTACAGGCCTATGATGACCGCATACAACGCGCGCAACTGAACAAGCAAGCTTGGGACGACGAACGCGAGAGGCGGAGTAAAGAGCGCGAAGAATGGGCTCGACAAGCAAAAGAACGGAGTGAAGCTCGTATAAAGGCGCGGGGCGAACTGTACAAGAACATCCGCAAGGTCAAGGAAGAGAAGGAGATTCATGCAAAGCTAGTAGACCAGTTTTACCAAGAGCTTTGCGATCGCAATCCAGAGTGGGAAATCAGGAAACAAGAAGTTCTTAAGGTGATAGCTTTGCTTTGTTCTGCAGTTGCATTCTAACCCCTTTCAGCGCAAAGCAATGCGAGAGACGGGACAGTCCTCCCGTTAGCAACCTTTTTTATGATGGTATTTTATATTTCCTTCGCGGAATGTCTTGTATACTTCGGATATCTGTTGTATTTTACTCTCCGGTGGTTGTTTTCCTCCATTTCTATTTCCCAACCGTCGAAACCTTTTCCCTTTCATCTTATTTAATTTAGTGTATTCGGCTGTGGATCTTCTCTTTGTCATAGTACGTGCTAGATCTGCCCTGTACAATGCGATATCCTGCTACATGTAATAATTGATCAGACTGGCCTCACGTATTGATACAGACTCTCACCAAGTCATGTCACGAATTTTGTTAACCGGCTGCGAGCAATCCTTCCAACATCCTCGACAGCCCTATGCAGCTCGTGACGCCAGGCGTCACTGTGCTTTTCAACGGGCACGAAGCTTCCTATCGATGGCTGATCGGGAGATAGAGAATGTGGAATTCTGAGCTTGTCTTCCAACTCCTCCGCAATGACGGCTCGGCTTCGACCATTGACGAACGTGATATACCGTAGCCCAGGATATGCATGTTCATAGCATGCATTCAGGTCTACGAGGCGTGCGAGGACTTCCGGAGGGGTTGGCTGTGATGTGCTACCACTCTGCTCCTTGGCGCTTAAGGTCGAAAGATTCTTCGTCTCCCCAATTCTGGGGTGCCCTGCAATGAACTGCGCTCGAAGCTCTGAATCCCAGCCCCGGATGATGTCCATAGACGTATCGAGGATGCTCTCGATATCAGAAGACGGAGGCTTGTCACGCTGGCTGTCGCGCAGCTCGGGAAGCAAATGTTGCACGAGGACATCGGAGTGTTCGAAGAGTGCGATCAAGACGTTTTTGAGCGTTTGATCAGTGTCTTTCTCGTCATGTGTGGACATCGCGTACGTTTGCCTGACGGTGGCCTCAATGCCAGTAGAATCAAGTTAATCGAGATCAGCAGATACGATGATTTATATTTATCATGTGCTCGGAAGAGATAAAATAAGTGTTCGGTCCGCGTGCACTTGTGCGATGCCAGCACTAACTCAGCCTTTTGTCTTACGCTGGGGAATTATTTCCACCGGCAATATATCCAGCGCATTCGTCAAGGTGAGCTAGGACTGCAATATTCGGAGATAGAGGACGTCCTCTGAACATGATATAATTTTTTCGCAAGGACGTCCTTATCGATGCCAAGACGTGGGTGAAATTGTTAAGATCACGTCAGTTGTACTCTGACCTATCTGTAGCCGTGATGTCCATGACGTCGTACACAAAGTGACCGCAGTCGGGTCTCGTAATCTGGATTCCGCAGTCCGGTTCATTACAGAGCATGCAAGCGGAGATGTGTCCATCAGGCCATATGGGAGTTACGCAGAAGTCTACACGGACAACGTGAGCGGTTATTTTTGCTTCGCGGCACGAAACTCGTCAGCTGACAGAAGAAACAACAAAGGACGTTGATGTCATCTACGTCGGTTGGTCGCAATATCATAAGCTCGGCTCCACTCATAACCATGTATCAGGTACTCCCCACTCCCTTCACTACGAGTGCGCCCTGGATGGCATCAAAGCAAAGAAGCATGTACTCTGTGAGAAGCCGGTCACATTAAATGCCGCAGAGCTCCGGTCCCTCCTTGCAGCCGCGAAGGAAAACTGTGTCTTCTTCATGGAGGCACTGTGGACAAGATTTCAGCCTCTCACTCTAGAGGTCAAAAAGATATCTGAAAGCGGTGTTCTGGGAGATCCCATCGCATTAACGGCTGACTTGTCTGAAGATTTAAACCTGGACGGTGAGTGACTGTAGCCTATTTGATCACCTATACTAAACCATCAACGATGTTCTTATTTCAGAAATCCCGACGACTCACCGGATTCTAGACCCTACACTAGGTGGTGGGGCCCTGCTCGATCTGTAAGTGGAACGATCGCCGGAAGTTACGCACCTCAGTTTATTAACTGGCATCTAGTGGCCCTTACCCGCTGTTCTGGGTTGGTCGATTATTATTTCACCTTCCAGCAATAGTTTGCCTCATCATTACTTATAGGCAATCCTTGTGTTGTATGAATACCCCTCTAACAAGGGAGCGAGACCATCGAACATCATAGGCACCATGCTCAAAACGCCGTCAACAGGAGTTGATCGCAATACATCCTTCACAGTTACCTTCTCGCCCGAGTCACCTTCCGCACCGAATACGCTTGCAGCACAAGCGGGGTTGAGTTGTAGCATCAACGTAACTTCCTACCAGACTGGTGTCATCATTCGTTACGAACGCGGGACGATCGCCATCGCTGCGCCCATCTATCGCCCAAAGTCTTTCACTGTGCAATACTACGAAAAAGGCAAGTCAGAGATCATCACGAAAGAGGAAACCAAAAGGTTCGAATACGTTGGAGTTGGATTTCACTTTGAGGCAGACGAAGTCGCACGATGTGTGAGAGATGGAAAGACACAGAGTGAAGGCTGGGGCCATGACAAGAGCTTGCTGGAAATGGAAATCTTTGACGAGGTAAGTACCTCCCCATCTTTTGCTAGCTTAAATATACATCTGTGGTCACATAGGTCAGACATCAAGGCGAATACAAGTTCCCTCCAGGAGCTGAGAAGGTTCAGTAAGCTGTTGATCGGTGGTGACAGCACTAGGCTAGTTGCATCGAAGAGAGAGATAATGTGTGGCGAACATGCATATCGCGAGAGAGTTTAAGTCCGGGTTCCATGGGTGTCGAGACAGGATAGGCTTCACCAGTTTGAACTGACAGATGATGCGGTCAATGAGGAAGGTCAGGGATAGGTGAATAGTACGCGAAGGCTGGTCGCGTTCGATTGCCAGACCGACGCAGAAACGTGCAGCTCCAAGGTGAGAGACTCCTAGCAAGTGATAGTATTGAATGTGTGACTCCGACACAAACATTCAAGTACTACCGTAACTTGCAACTTGCAAGAAAACTGTTTGTCGGACTGCCTGTAAACATCCAAGTCGGCTGAACGGGCAATTTGAATGCATGGTTGCGCGATGAGAACTAACGGCGCTTATGTACTAAATAACTTGCCAAAATCTTTCGACCCAATGGTCAACGTTTCATTGGAGGCGCACCTCCGAGATGCACTAGAAGCTCTTCGACAAGTCCCACCAAAAGAAATTTCCCAACAACTGTCTCTCTGTTTGTCGTCCGAAAGAAATGCGACAAACAGTATGCCAGTCATCCCGTACGAACTCATCCTGAAGACATCGAGGTGGTGCCAGACTGCGAATGGAAAGGCAGCCCTGCAAGCCTGTTCCCCTCCCCTCGATCCACAGTCCTACACAATGGTTTCATTGCTTGCCGGCACTCGTACGTCGCCAGAGAAGCATTTTCCTCCTTACATGGCCAAAGACCCCGAGGAAGAACAACGCCTGCAGGCCAGGGATAAAAAAGCGATTGCTACCTTGACCAATGCTGTCCTGACTGTTGTTGGAACCGGCGTTGCAACATGGTGGGCAAGTGGACAGACGGGAATGCGACTCGAATGGGTATGTCGTCTATCTCCCTTGTTTCGTCGGGTTGACACAACTCGTCAATAGCGAGCACTACTGGCCATAAGTGCGGCGCTCGTTGTCGCCTTTGCCGAGATCGTATTGTATATGATTTGGGATTCTCGACAACTATCGACGCCACACCAACCCGTTCGCAAACATATTGTAGTTCGACGCAAGGATACTATGGAGAGTAATGACGATCCTCAAGCGTCGAGCACAGCTATTGGAGATTCAAATATCCGTCACCGAAATACTGCGTCGATGCGTCTGTAATCCCACGCCGCGTCTTGATTTTTGTTTTTGTGGTATACTACATACCATAGGGCCATATGCAGAAACACGAATAGTTATTTTCTCTGAAGATAAATTGCTTACTTCCCAGGGCGGTGAGGGACCCGATTTATTTTGCAGATATCATACATGAGTAAAGAAACGACACGCCTTCTTATCCCTTCTTCTTTCCCTTCTTTTTCTTGTTTGAAGGAGGTAGTTCGACAGAACCCCCAGCTGCCTCAGCTTCAGCACCTTCACCTTGTTCGATCTTTGTGCGTGCTTCCAAGAAAAACATGACATCCCTGAGTTGATCTTGTAGTTCAGATATCTTCGCATCGTGCTCCTGCTTCTGCCTCTCGAAGAGTTCCGCTTTCTCTTTCATTTTCCCCAAATTCTTGAGCAGTCCCTCACCGACGACTCTTTCTTCCTTGAGTTCCTTCTCAAATTTCCGAGCGAGCTCAGTGGTCTTCTCAGCTTTCTTCTCGGCCTTTTGTTTTTCTCGATGTATTGCCTCCAGCCTCTCTTCTTCTTCGCGACGGCGCTCCTGTTCCTGTGTCTTTGCGTTGGCCCTTTCTTCTTCTGCTTCGCGACTGATTTTCTGTACCATGCTCTGTAGTTCACCGATCTGGGACCTCATGTTTGTAATCTGCTCCTCGTAAAAGGACCGTTGGGAATCGAGCTGAGACGTGAGCAGATATGAGTATTCGATACCAATCGCTTCAATTTTTTCTGCGCCAAGAGCATCTGCATGACTTGGTCCCAGTGCACCATCATCCCTGGGGCTCATTCCCAAGGAAGACGACGCCGAAGGAAGCTCGACCAGCTTTCCATCTGCCTTGTTTTGAATCAGTCTGTGGACATATCCATCACCGGCATAGTCCCAAACACGTTGGGTCTCGAGCTCGAGGGCATATAGATGGGTCGTACTTTCATAGTGTGCGTGGGCATGTGCACGGCCGTAGCGACCGCACCCGATGTTTCCACAAATGAGACATATCCAAAGACTTCTTGTTGATGGGCAATCGGCACAAGTTGAGATGGTAGGTGTGGCTGCATTCGCAAACGGAATAGGGCGTGAGCGTGATGTCGTGGGATGCGACGAAAGTAGTGTCTGAGAGTACCGACAGACTGGGCATCTGTAATTTCATAGGTAACTTTGCAAAGCTTTGAAAGATAACAGACGAACCGGCTATCCCCCCATTTACTGAGGCACATGCAATGAAACGTGTGAGAACAAGGAACGGTTATTAAACCCGTTACCGCGGCATCCATTCTTTCGAGGCACACTGGGCATGTTGGAAGTTCATACGTCTGAGAGCTTAGACGAGATATTGCTACGGACACAGAGTCCTGTTCATCGATCTCTATGGATAAAACGCGTACGACATGACATGTTTCAGGCTAACACGTTGATTTGAGATAACCCTCGATGAAAGCATAGACGACGAACGTACGTCCATGGAATTGAACGGCTTTCCATTGTAAGCCTCGACGAACTCGGTCGCCTCTTCCGGCCGCCGAAATCGGATGAGCGCCATCGAACGATTGGGCACAGCGTCCCTGAAATGAATGTTATGAGGGCCACTACGAGTCGAAAGCGATGACCAGGAATAACACCTACCGAACTAATCGCAGATGAGCCATTCCTTCAGCGGCTGGTGCTACGAATGCAAGAAAATCTGACGGCGTCATCCATGATGGAACAGCGAGAACGCCTAATGTCACCCCATCATCAAGGGTTACTTCTTTCGCTGAAGGCGAGGACGCCAGCTTGTCGTCATTTGGCCGCTTATCACAGTCGCGGTACACATGCACGACTCCTTCTGGCAAATTGGTAGAACCAGACTTGGTACGGGGGTGCGGAACAAAAGATGCAATGGCAGGGCCTAGGATCGAGACATTCTGAATGTCGAGAGGGCCGTTGCTGGTGATGCATACCTTTGGCATTCTCGATCGCTCTACTGGGATAGACAGGCATATTTTCGAAATCGATCCAGTCCAGTCGGATGGGGCCAAATCTATAGTCTTTGTCGGTCGAATTGACGATGGCGTTCCTTCTTGAAGTTGGTTTTGCGGACTGAGACGGAAGATGTTCGAACACAGATTTCGGCAAGAACGTGTCGACAACAGAAGGGTGTGACTGAGATATTTCCGCCTTTCTTTGGACGACGATTCGAATATGGTAGCCACGCATTATAGTGCGAAGAAGAGCATGTCGTTGACAAGTTCAAGGCCAGCCGCCGCCGAGTTAGTCAGACTCATCTTGACACTACAAAGCGATGTTGGACAGCGATGCATTCACTATCAACGCAAACTTTTGTAGAATCTGCGACGCGTTTATCATCGGGAAGGGAAATGTTGCGACTGATACGCTATCACTGGACAGCATCGCCGATGATCTTGCCCGGGACGAAAGACTTAGGTGTGTACACATCCCAGGCTTATCATCAAGCCATTGATATAGGAACAGAGTACAGATGGGCGCCAAGAGCCCATCCATATGGCCTGTCCTTCACCGGGCATGGGATACACTAGCTGAGCGAGTCGAGTTTGATGGGGACGACGCATCAACTAGGACTCTGGTAACGAGCTTCTCGAGGTTCACCAGAAATCTCGTTGCAGCTGTGCCGAATAACCAGCAGAATTCTTTGTGAGTCTAATTAAACTTTTTCCCGTGACGGCTAGACCGACTAAATGTTACGAGTGCGAGCGAACCATTTTTACGGCGCATCCTGCATGCGTATACCTCCTACTCAGCGACACAGGATTTACAATGTACGCAGAATTTCTTCATAGAATTCGAACATATAACTCATTCAGATCGCATACAGCATTTGCGGCTGCGCGTATGTTGACCCAAACACTCTCGAACATGGTAACCTCAAACGATGGCCTTATGAGCCGTTTATGGGAGACATACATGAAACTACCCGAGGAACAGGCGGTATTCGTGTGAGTGCCAAATTGATGGTGCATACTTCTCCGACTGACCGCCGGAAGCCGGTTGTTGGGCTCTCCCGATATTCGAACGATTTTATCGCTTCTTGTACTCATGAATAATTGTGTTTACGAGAGCAACCACCGACGGTGCGCAACCTGAGTTGTTCCATAGGCCTTCTATCTTATCTCGCACTAATCCAAAAAGGGGACTGCTTGCTGAGACGCCAGTTGGTGCTAGGATATGCATCGCAGTCCTAGATCGTATGGTAACTTTGTATGATGCCGAAGATTCCAGTGATGAAGGGAAAGCATTCGATCACGGGTAAAAGATTATCCAGATCACCCTGGACCATGTACTGAGCAAGTCTCCTAGGTACCATTTATTTGCGCATTTATTCGATGGTGGATTTGCACAAAAGTTGTATGCAAACTTAAAAGTGTGCGTTTCTTCTATTTCTGACCGATAATCGACTCATAGTACGGCAAGTACGGATGAGATAACCACACCCCACCAAACCACATTGCTCAAGCTATTAGACTCATATCTCTACTCTCCACATCCCTATCCGGTCATCGACGGAATGTGCCCTATGTTGACAGCGTGCTTTTTCGAACTTTGCATGTTTTCCGTCCACGCCATCCGAAAGTCGATTGGAACAGGCTCGGCGGACACTGTGCCTGGCCATTTGTCAGCGCACGGTGACATTGACCTCTTCTTACCAAACGCGTGCGAGGCACTTGTCCTTGTGACTCAGTGCCTTGTCAGTATCATGCTGGAGCTCGAAGAAAATCGCATCGAAAATAACTCAAGGGATGACGTATCGCTTATCCGGGGCGCAGTTTCACCACATGGTCAAGATATGGCGGTGTGCGCCATAGGTAAGTCCCGCACATCACAGCATGATGGCCGGACTAAAGTAATGTACTAGAATTACTGCGGATTCTCGGCGTTTTCCTTCCGCGGATTAATTTTGGAAAACCTGTCTCTGAACCGGTTCACAGCGTTCCCGGGGCCGTTGAACCAACGGGGTTCTCGTATGTAAAGCGTGACCTGGTGCGTCTATTGGGCATTTTGTGCCACAAAGACAGAAAGATGCAGGATTCTATTCGCAATTGTGAGGGAATTACTGTGATTATGAATATGTGTGTTGTGGATGAACGCAATCCTTGTGTGTCGTTCGATTTAATATTTGAATCGTCTTGGATTGATAAAATGATTAGATCTGCGGGAACACGCTATATTCACACTCCATAATCTTCTTGAGGATAACCAAGAGAACCAAAGCGTGGTAAACAGTATTCGACCGTCTGAAACGTGAAATCAGACTGGAATAATGCAGCACTGTTGTGCTACTGTACATGAATAGCATCTATGTGATGTGTACACCAACAAAAGACTAGCTAAGAACTCTAATCCTCTTCTTCTTCTTCAAAAGTTAGTGTTTTCTTTGTCTTTCGCGTGCCTGACCCGGCTTTGCGCACCCTATGCTCATCATCCTCCTCTTCACTCTCCACGTCCATATTATTGTCATCATCGCCGAAAGAGTCGTGTGTCTTTCTTTTCCGTTCTTCCTCTTGTTGTTGATCAATCTTCGCGTCTAGGCGATCCAAGGGATCCTCCTCTTCTTCATCACGGCGACGTCGCTTCTTACCGGAACTTTCTCCGAGCCCTCCATCCTCGTCCGATTCATCGGCAACAACAAAGTCATCTTCCTGATACTCCCCACCCTTACGTGATTCTGCCTTTCGTTTGCCAGTACGTGTGCCATCTTCGTCCTCGGAGCCCTCATATTCGGGCTCTTCATCGTCAGTCCAAACGTCGTGGCCTGCACGTTTCCTTTGGCTAGAACTCCGTTTTCTGCGTACTCCGAACGCCATATCATCCGTTTTCTTTTTGGACTTCCTAGCAGAAATCCTCAGTAGTTCTTGTTTTTCTCGCTCGGGATCCATAGTAGGCTCAGGGGCCATACGCAATCGCGCAACTTTGCTATGTTTTTGGCCGACAGCGCGAACCAGCATGCGATGTGTTTCGGACTGCATGCCAGTCGGCTGCAGGGTCATGTAACCGGTGATGATGGCTTCCGCCTGGAGAACTTCTGACCTCTTGTGCTGTGCTACGAGATAGGTCAGACCTTGAGGCTTCGAACTGGATGGCTGGGACGCAGAGGAGGTATTTTGAGAGGCTGAGTGTGAACCTCCGATAAATTGGCGAGGAACGCCGCCGGAAGTGTCGATGGTTTGGTTGATGTCAAAGAGCTCTTTTCCCAGCCGAAGACTCAGCGACCCATCGGACCAACGTATGATCCGACTGTTTGATTGGCGTCTCTGTGTTTTACGTGAGAAAGTTAAGTTAAGGAGGGGGTCAGGCACTCACGTCCTGACCATACTCGTCCTTGATCCATCTCCAACGGACA
Organism: Austroboletus niveus; assembly: GCA_038090255.1. Classification (NCBI taxonomy): domain Eukaryota; kingdom Fungi; phylum Basidiomycota; class Agaricomycetes; order Boletales; family Boletaceae; genus Austroboletus; species Austroboletus niveus. The sequence goes on from JBBPMJ010000131.1 coordinate 20,810, forward strand.
GTATTTTCCACTTTGAGCTTTATTGACATACTTTTCTCGCGAACGCTTTCGTTTGCGTGGGAGTCGTCTTCGTCTTGGTCTGGACCCACATAGGTATCGGGGTGGAATGGCTTCGAATCTACCTTGACAAAGCTGGGTACGCGGATAACCCAGTGCTAGGATAGCGATAAATGCCAAGCCAAGTAGTGTAGGGATATGTTTTACATCACCGTCAGAGGTCCTTGGAATTGGTACATTTGGTATGGAAACGTCGGCCTCCTGCATTGGGGGAACCTCGGCTGGTTCGTCATTTTCCATGTACTCCAACCTCCGCCGATCTCTTTCCGTTTGCGAAAGTTCGTCAGAATCATAACCTGATTCTGCAGGAGTAGGAGCAAGGCTTCTGTGTACGAGTAGTATGAGCACAGGGGACTACATGAGGCGGGAACATGAAGACGTACGTTTCGGATTTGACCTGTTTAAGCTCGTCCGTCTCGGCCTCTTGACCAAAAAGGTCGTCCATGCCCTCCTCCTTCGCGTCAGGGTTCACGTTCAGTTCCTCCTGGGTAGGTTTGTTATCCATGTCGACATCTTGGGCGCGGTAGTTGTGGCTGTAGCGCACGGGTTCGTCGAGCGCGCCTGCGAGCGAGGACATGGCCGCAACACAACTAAAGGCCGAATATGGCAACGTGCGCAGCCTTCTATAATTCTACTTCGGGCTATGGCTGGCTGGCTGGCTGACTAGTGTCGTTATTTCCAGAATGCATTCTAACGGCCAAAGTCACCCGAAATTGCGCCCAAAATCCCCGGATTGCGATACTAGTACTTGGCAGGCCATGCAACGACGTAACACGAGCACCCCCTCGGGCAGCGCCGTTGACTACAGCATTAGGCAATGCTGTGGGCGATTCGTCCGTTCGCCCGGCCCATAAAAACTCTTATCCAACCGGGCTGGTGTGCCCATTATTGCTATCCGTCATGGATGAAGACCCGAGCTACTGGTCAAAGCCGTACGCTAACTTTTACAACTCGTTCGTCGATGACGATCATTATCCTGTGGACTCTAGCGACGTTCTAGATAGTGAGTCGCATTATTCTGCCTCGACAAATCCTGTAAACGTTGCTGGCTTAGTCCCGTCCGTGAGTATGACTCTTGTCCGCACGTAGTGACTGCTGACTCGTGCAGATGCGCAACAACTTCCCTCATGCTATGGCCCCTTCCAGCGACATGTCTCTGTCTCATAACGCCCCATTTCTCACACTGGACAATTCGCCAGCCCGTCAACCACAGCTATATATTAACACTCAACTCGGTCCCATCCAATCCACCGATAAGGAGTACTCCACAGCATCAAGCAGCTCTTTGCTCAATGCGTTACAGACGCCTTATACCCACTCACAGTCTGGTTTTCAACCGACCGTCTTCATGGCCTCGCCCTGGTCAGCCCCTGCAGATTGTGGACTGTCGATACCGGTGCGTGTGCAAGAAATGCGTCAGGACTGATATCTGAGTTTCTCGTTTATAGGACTTGGGGAACAAAGCGCATCTTCCCCTTCCCGTATCACCTTTGTGTAACTGCGCTCCACGATCGGAGGGTGACATATCACCCATATCACCCATTCCCATGGAATCGGTAAGTTTCTTCATCTGATGCTATCAGCCATAACTCATTTCGATTTAGGACGTGGTGACGCAGCTTCCCATGCCCCAAATCGTTGAGTGGAAGAGGGTAATCGAGTTGTGTGGGACCAATGATTTCGTCCCTCAAGTGGTTTATCAGCCGCATACCGAAGCTGACAGGAAGCGATACATTCGAGACGTACAATTGCACGAAACTATCTTTTTCCAATCGGATGATTCGCCTGAATTGGGCATCTCCCTCGATGATGCCCGAATGCAGAGACACAAGAACTTGAAAAATAAGGACGATCCCATGTTTGTCGGCTGTGGTCCCTCTGTGTCAATTCGCATCCATGTATGCATTCAGGCTCTTTCTTTGCTTACTGGTTGACAGACTTCTCCAGTGGCCAGGCTACGCGTCATGGTCTAAACAGATTCCCACACAGGACTTCAGGAATCCCAAGGGCCCTATAACAAGAGCCAAACTTGCGAAAAATATCGCTGCTTGTGTTGGACGTTTTGCAGAAGTGTGTAGAAATTGGTGTTTGCAGGATTTTTTCACTGACATCTCTTTCAGGTCATACAAGACAAACCTATGGAAGCCGATTCCAATATAAAGTGGAAGATTGGAAAACGACACATCAAGGTCGAGGATCTTATCTTGGTATCCCTCCATCATGTATCGAAAGGGAGCTGGCAACCCCAACTTCGCCTTCGCCTTCGCACTCCATCCCCAACGTTATCCCACCAGTGGAACGCGTCTCCTCATCATTTCGTGCCGCATGACAATTATGGGAAATGACCGCACCGAATATGATATTCTCTTGTCTAAGACAGCCTCATTCCGTTTTACCTGTGTTTTGTACGACGTGCCGCACTGTTGCGGCTTCGTTCAGCCCTGCTCTCTACTTCATTTCTTGGACAATATGCATCGAGCTTTGTCGGTGTCTCTCGCTGCTGTAATGGGGGAATCCAAGTTTGTAGTAACAGCTACGCATAGAAAGGAATCGAAACCTGTCATGGGGTATACCTTACTCTTCAGCTTCAGGTGCAACCGACGGAGACATAGCACTGCCGATACGGGAATAACGCAACATTGAATATGGAAGGACGCTTCTACTGGGACCTATTGTTACTACACGGCGCTGGTGAAGACTGGAATTTTTGAAACACGTACTCGGGAAATAAATCGAGAGAGCTCTTATATCGGAAGTTGCATGAGGTGGCAATGACACGCTGGTAAGATTAATCACAGCTTTCGTGGCTGGACCCTTTCGGTTACTAGAATTTGGTGAGTGCAACCTGCAGGCGACACAAAAGGTCGTATCAAATCTGCCTCCTGGCGTATGTATCAATCAGTGGGTGGCGATCTCGATACCGATGGGGATGGAAGAAGCATAGACTTGGAGGCGAAAAAAAGCATAGAATGTAAGTGTGCGACCGTTGACTGTTCCCCCTCCCAGTTACTTAACTTTTCAGAGCTCCCAAGAAACGGAAGCCGGCTGGCCCGGTAATAACTCATTTCCGATGTGAGGTGGGCTTCGGACTTGTCTACCGAGAAAAAGGCCTTTCGGTCAGAAGATGACGAATACGGGATTTAGAAGAGCCAACGGAGCTGGGCTGAGCCACGTCGGTAGTCGTTGCGAACACTCACCCGGTGGGCCGTTGCTGTGTCAGAGTTACCCGGGTGAGACAAAATAGATCATCGTTAGCCTTGATTACGCTCGTCATGTAGTCAGCAAGAGTCAGCCCAAGTTACAACACTGCATGCTGTGAGTCGGACGGTATCTTACCGTCCAAATCCAGAAGCTGATCGACTAGTCGCCGGGATAGGAAGATGCATAGATCTCGCGTATAGAAAAGTTGTCATTCCGTACGGGCAGCGCTCGAGATGCTACTTTCAAGGGGCCGTGCATCGAGCCAGATATAAAAGTTTGCCTTTCTCCTCCAGTTTCGCACTGCTCGTCTATTTCGCCCCCTGTACGAGAATACGAAGTTACACCATGGACATGGAACACCAACAGACCTTTGGTGGATCTCGCCCCCTCTTGGACCCCAATGCTGAAATATCAGCGCTGGTTCGGTATTTCCAGGTAGCTTCTTTGAGACTCCTTTTATCCAACACTGATGTACTGATGTACACGTCACAGAATTCCTCAGGCGACTATTTTTATGCAACAGGTCCTGGACGGGTCCTTGATTCAGCGGCCTCTCGCGCTGGTATCGAAGCTATTCCTGATAACAGCTACATCCACAATTTCGCACCTCAATGCCCTACATCCGCTATGAGTCGATTTCCGCTCTACCAACCGTATGAATTCAGCGTCTCTTATTGGAGTGGAATGTACGACAGCCCTACCTTTACGATACCATCCGTTGTACACGGGATGAAGCTGACCGAGACGGAGGTTAGTCAAAATATACCTACATACCACAAACTTCTCACTTGATCACTTCCTAGGTCCAACCGGGAGTTTCTCCGCAATTCATTCTACACTCATCGAGAGCGCCTGACGCTTCTCCAGAAAACATATCCGAATCCCAGTTGCAAGTAAGGTTACTCGTTTCATTTCAAAGACAAGAATACTGACAATGGCATAGACGGGTGATCAAAGCCCCTCGCAGCAGTGCTATAGCCAATGGAAACAAATTCTCGTGGACGCGGTTATCGTTACTGGCACTGACAGATTCGTACCACAAACGCTGTACAAACCCTCCACAGAGACAGACAAGGAGCGGTACCTCGAAAAAGCTGCTCTCTCACCACCAATCATTTTTCAGACAAACGAGTGGGGCATATCACTCGAGGACGTCCTTGATGGAAAAATGCAACATCTCGCGGATAGAGACGCCCCCGTTCTACAGGATTGTGGGCCGTCAGTGTCCATCAGGATTAATGTCAGTGGGCAATTTCCCGGTGTACGTTTAGTTGACGACCGGGACTACTCACCAGTGGCCGGGATATCCCTCTTTCAAGCGTCAAATTTCTTCGCGAAATTGGCACAAGACGAAGGGGCCCATCACGAAAGGAAAGCTTGCACAAAACTTGGCAAAGACGGCCGCTCAATTCATCGAGGTAGGCAAGATATATGGTTCGGAGGACTAGAGTTGACGGTTTGACAGAAAATGTCAACTAAACCGCTAGAATTTGGCGCCAAGGAGAATTGGAGAGTCGGGAACCGGCATATTAAGGCGGAGGATCTGATTTTAGTCAGTCTTCACCATGTCAGCAAGGGAAGCTGGCAGCCGCAATTTCGCCTACGACGTGACATCCCATGACCGGATCACACTTGTTGATACCTATACCCGTACTTTTTGATGAGACCATCGACAAAAGAGTCAACAACTGCGGAAAATTGTGAGCATTTTACCTGAGTCGTGGCGCATGTGAAAACCGCTTTGTGCCAATACTAGTGGTAGTACCACAAGCTAGAGCAGAAGAAAGGCCACCCCAAAACACTGGATACAGTGCTTTGAAAGCGTCTTTCAAAGTCTTATTAAAATACAAAAGTGTTGCATGGACCGATGGTGTGTTGTGCAAAAAACAAGGAGGCGGAGGAGGCAAGTTCCAAATGCAGTTGTCCCATTGTAGACGGAAGCGAGCACGTGGGGGACTCGGACACGATAAAACTGGGACTGCCAATACCCCTAGTGGACCCTCATCATCAGGTCGCTCTTTATTTCTCTCTAATCTATTCTGCTGTATCAAATAGCCCGAGTTTCACTGTATCTCTACGATCATGAACCACGGTACTGTCGCTATCGCAATCGTTCAACATCAGGTTATGATCATCCAGGGTGAGATACGCTTTCCCTTCGGTCTCGTGGACATCGTTTCCTGACAGATCTGCCGCAGCTGCACGCTCTCATAACAGACGTGATCACTGGCTGGACGTATACACTTACACACCGTTCGGCGAACGCCTCTTCCTGGCGTCGCCAGTGCCGCAGGCGCGCATTTCGCCATCGGACTTGCTCGGCATATTCCCGTTCCGTACCCCCACCTCCGACATGGTCGAGCTCCCTGCCCAAGCTTACCAGGAGTACCTTGAACTATGCGCAAAGCACCAGCTCAAACACGAGAACTTGTGGCGCCGTTGGAATGCCAGATTTCACTGAGCATCGGCCGAAACTGTAGACATGTTGGTTTTGGCTTTAGTTCCCCCTTCTCTTTTTATGCCTTATGATTTGACAACACACACCATGACCCATGGATACGCATACCCACTGTAGCATTAGCTCTAACCTGTTATCTGTATTTTTACCTCTGTTCATGTATTGAGTTTCTGGTCTCTAGTCCGAGTCCAAGCCTCAGACCTACACAGCATATGCTTTACAACAGTACTACTAAAAGATGAAAGAACTCGACAATAAATTAGGTTACCCGTCATGCAGCTGGTGTAGCATTCGGATCTTTAAAAACCTTGAAGAATAAAAGGGTTGGTCGAAAGAATCAGACAGCTTGATGGAACAGACGTACCTTCAAGCTCCATATGTCAGCGACCCTGTCTACTCCTTGCGATTCTGACGACATTTCGTCGCCACCATCGTCATCGCGTACACCATCCGCTGATTGCAACTTCAACCCTTGCTCGTTTGCCAAATGCAGCAAGCAAATAAAACAGAAGCTTGTACTGATTTCCTCCATCTTATCCTTCGGATAGGACCTTTGAAGGCTTGAAATCACTTGACTAAACTGTCGTCCCTCCGCGGAATCCGTCGTTGGTTCATCATCGACGTCCTGTAGTGGAGTCAGCTAGGCTCAGGACTGCCGCCATAATTCAAAATAATCACCATCTCTTCCTCTCCTTCCTTCGGAGAAATCTTGATATCCAACCCCTTCCAAATATTTTCCTTCAGTATTCGGACGTCAACGCGTTTGGCCCGTTTAGCATAGTTGACAAATTGGGGTCGGACACGACGAGTCATGCTTTGCGTTGCCGCTAATAAATCTTGTTCTTCAGCATCCGGCGCAGCTCCACCGGCATCACCTTCATACAAGTCGTCGAATGCGGGTCCGTCGTCATCATCGTTGAAAAACTGGGTGTTAAATGGTGCTGGTCCATCGCCGCCTACAAAACGAATCAGGATACTCTGTAATTAGGTTGACGTCCATAAACTTACCATCTTCACCTTCGTCTTGTGCTAAACGGCCCGCTGCTTGATCAGCAGCAGCCTGTGCCCAGAAATTCTCATCAACTTCGCCGTCTCCGGCTTCGTTAAAGCGAACCCTTTGTCCCCGCATTTTTAGCTTCGAAAGGGTGAGTATTATACACAACCGATAAGCCGTTCCACCTACAGAAAACTTGGGCTTCAAGAACAAGGTTACAAGCTGCCTGCTGGAAAAGTGCATATCATCTGGGAGCGTGTGTTCATCACGCTTATCATCCTTTGCCTTTCTCCCCCGCCCTCCTTTCTTTGTAGTCGATTTAGCAATGCCGTAATTTGGCAGGGTGATACCAGCCCCACGAGTCACAGGTGCAAAGAGCTCCTTCGATAAAGTTTTCACGTCCTTGTCGCTTGGTGTTAGGAAATCAATTTTGAAGGCCTCTTTCTTCTCTCGCCGTGGCTTAGGAGCAGCCACCTCGGCATCCGCTGAAAACAGACATGTCAGCAATACAGAACGACAATCACTGTGTAATTCACGTTTTCGGATGACTTTGCGTAACTTCCAGTGCTCAGGACCGGCCCAGTTCTTCATGACATTCTGGTCAAAGTAACCCATAATACCAGCATCACCGTCAGCATCCGTCATGGCCATGACAAGGTCTCGTTCGGTCGGTATTCGCCGTGGATCGAACGGCACGAAAGTACCAGGGCGTAGGTTCTGAGCTTGTGGAACGTCAACACCAGGAGAGCCATCGTGACCACTTCCATAATCATCGCCACCAAATGCTCCATAGTCGTCGTCAACTGCTTGGTCTCCCTGAAAGAAATCCTCAGTTTGGGGGGCACCGCCACCTTCAACGTCCATTGCTTCATTCGGACCAAATGCGTCGAATCGTATTTCATTCCCCTCGTCGTCGTCTTCTTCAACACGGGTGTCATCCCGATAAAGGGTAGTATCGTCGAGAGTTATGTTGCCGTGAGTAAATGAAAACTCCGCCAAGGAATGCGCAATAGCTTTGTCTTCCAGATATTCCATGTCAGGGAAAAACTGACCTATTAATTACAGTTTAGCACGGCCCTCGTAAGAGGTTACGCCAAACACCTACTTCTCAGGTAGCTCAAATCAACATCTTCCTCTGGTTCCAGTATAGGCTCCTCCTCGTCTACCACCTTAGCCATACAATCACTCGCATCGAAAACGATGCGTAGACCGCCATCAGCCCCGACGCCTATCCCAAGATGATTCATAAGAAGGCCATGCGCACCACCCTCATCAAAGTCAGCGCAAGTCTTTTTGAACAGGGGGTCAACTCGAAATTCAAGGTCCAGTTTCTTGCTCCGAAGTTGGCTGGCATCTTTGGCAAGCGTCGAATCGGGACGATGGGTTTTCTTCCGCTTCCTTGGTTGGGAAGCATCCTGACCATCAGGATTGTCAGAAGCCTGTTCGTCCTCTTCTTCGCCTGCCGCTATATTTTCGTTGGCAAGATTACTGAGCAGCTTGCCAGTTTCGGTGCCGACGCTATCCACACGACTCGTCCAAATTTTGACACAACCGTCGAGTGTACATGAAGCACGCTGGAAATTGATCGAGTTGTCCGTGTTATTTCGGAGGAGGGACATGTCATGGAAGTAGTCAATGAGGGCAAAATTCCAAGAGTTTGCCGCGTTTATTTTCTGGAGGAGGGTGAGCAAGTCAGCCTAGTCGAGAATGCGTCCACATACGTTGTCCGTAGCCATTTTCATCCACTCTTCGAAATTCGAGTTCATGACATCCAGAGGCACGTTTATGACGGGAGGTGGAAGTGCCGAGTTGAGTTGCTGCTGCTGTTTTTGTTTTGCGATCACGGCTCTCGAGCTCTCTCCATGGTCTATTCGATCGCCGGAGGACGGTCCCGGTTCTGAGCCCTCTATGACAGCCTGCTTTGTGCTTTTGCGTCGCCTGCGTTTCTCTGCCGCGTCATCGTTGATGTTGACCGCCTTCAACGGAGTGCGTCCAGGATCCGATGAGAAACTGGCGTCAAGATCGAGACCATGGGCGTCACTGATCCGTTTCTTGTTGCCCTTTCGATTGCTGGGTCTGGGCGTGTCTGGTTCGGTGTCATCACTGTCGTTTTCGGCAACGCGGGCGTGTTTTGACGGGGCCATGTCTCGCTCGTCGGCGTATTCAACAAAGAGAATCTATTGCAAGCACGTGATCCACGCGCGTCGGGTCACGCGTGACGCGACATCACACCTCTCTAATGACGTTCCCCCCTGAGCCGCGCCTCGGCTGCCCGGGCCCGTCGCTCCCGTTCCACCTTTGCCCTCATCTCCGGCGTCAGTCCGGCAATACCGTCCACGGAGCCAGACGTCCCTCCTAGTTTCTGCGGCCCAGTCGGCGGCTCCTTCTTGGCCTTTGGAGGCTCCTCGACAGTCACCACCTCTTCCACACCCTTCCCCCGTTCTCTCTCGCGCGCCTCTCTTTCCCGCATCTTTTCTTTCAGGCCTTTTTTCCTCTGTTTCTTCTTGTCGTCCCTCTCCTCTTCCTTCTCCTTACTCAATGCACTCGGTACGTGCGCAATGCCAAACCAGTCCCACCAATCCGGATGGTCTGCCGCACACCGTCGAAACACGTCGCGTACCGCACGGGGTCGCGCTAGGTCATATGCCGTACGCCGGGTCCCAACGGGAAACACCTCGGCGTCAGAACCATCCGATTCAACCCCACCTTCTTTCGTCCACGCAAACGAAACAGGCGTAGTGGGATCCGCACGCAACTCGAACAGCAACCAATGAACAACTGCCTCGTGTCCCGCTTGCGCTGCGACCTGTAGAAGCGACGCCCTTTTATCGCCTGTCCATTCCGGGATAGACATATCAACGCCGCCGATATCTTGGCTTTCACGTTCCCAAAATACTTTCAAAGGTTCGAGACGCCCTTTGGATATCATGTCAAGCAGCCGATTCCATTTTTCGCGATGGAGCTCCTCTTCTTTGGTCAAACGGGTAGGTCTAGATTTCTCAGTACTGTCATTGGCGGGCTGCGGAGGTGGTTTTGGCTTTGGAAGTGAAGCAAGGTAGGCCTCATCTTGAGCTCGAAGCTTTTCTTCGGTGAAGTGAGTGACTTTGACCTGAACTAGTTCTTGTAGGCACCGTGCAAGTTCCGCCTGAGTCTAAGTCATGACATGACATGAATTACAGATGTTCGTGGAAACGACCAAAGACATACTGGTCGGCGTGTTGGGAACGGGAAGTGTCGTAGCCTATCATCCCCTTTACTGATTACGCACCCTTCGTAGTCGAGAAAAATGCGGCGATTGGATACACTGGCCCGAATAAAGATGCGTTCGCACTCGTGAATATCTTCTGCCCAGTCTTGAAGCAGCATACGGATTTCCTGTCAAAGATGAAGAAACGAAACAGATGTAATGTATCCTCACTCACATCACGGAGTGCTTGCTCTCCATATCGACGCAACATAGCACCAGCACTTATTGCGGCACCCTTCGAGTTGTCGTTAAGTGATTGTGACCCTCCCTGCTTCCTACGTGCTATGTTTCTAATCAAATACTTGCCAATGCCGACGGAAACTGGCTCACTTGTATAACGATGAAATGTCTTTTGCTTCAAGACATCGGTGTCTAACCTAGACTTCGGAGGTTTTCTCTTTCTTGTCTGCACGACCTCATCCTGTTCATCGGCGACACGGCCAACTCTCACTACAGCTCCCGCAAAATGACCGCCAGCAACCATAAACAGAGCCCACTTCCTTCCACCTTCCACAATGGTTTGCATTTCCTTGAATTCTGACAAATATGCAGATGGTGGAGTATCGAGAGGAAACAGCATTCTATAGACTCCGATCTGTGTTGATGGTGGGGAGTGGAACCAAGTGATGGCTGTTGTCGGAGGTCTGAGTTCGCCGCCCTCGGGTATATCAGACAGGGATGTATGATTGATTTTGCCAAGGAGTGCATTGACGGTATCTGATTCGTCCGAGGATTCATCGGAGGAAGCAGAACCCGAGAGAGAGTCATCTAGGCCTTTGGGGTAGGTAACACAGCATCAGCCATGACTCGGACAGTAAGGTGATGAAAAGGGAATGCACACCGCCGATGAGCTGAGCGAAGGCAGATTCTGTGATAGGGTTTCGTCCGGTAAGACGTATCTTGACATTGTAGCGATGCCAATCGCTACGGAAATGCGTACGTTGGTCCTCCACATCTGCAAATGCGGCCGCAAGGCAAATATTGCATGCTTTTGCATTCGAGGGCGCCGTTGGCTGTGGTGGCGGGGGAGAACGTTCACGGGTTGGACGGCCGATGGACGACCTAGGAGTGAGGGTGTCGACCAGCTGGGGTGGCAACAAAAACACGTTGTACTTTGGGGCCATGGTACTAGATCAAAATGAGAATGACTAGATGACTCCTCGCTCGCCGGAATAAAGTACTTGATTAATCAGGCTAATGATCCATTGCACCGCCACATCTAATCCAACCGAATATACGTGCGAGCCGATGGCGGATTCTGGCTTGCTTCAATACAACCACCATGGCCACTTCGGATTTTGCAGGTCGCACAAAGCTGGTGCTTTTTGACGTTGACGGAACGCTCACACCTGCCAGGTATGTACACCTTGCGATTCCCTGGTCCTCTCTCATAGCTTTTCAACTTCAGGCAAGGTATCTCTCCGGAGATGGCCAAATTCCTTGCCGAGCTCAAAAAAAAAGTGGTCATCGGATTTGTCGGGGGCTCTGATTTCGTCAAAATCAACGAACAGCTCTCTGCGGGCGGTGGAAATAGTTCGTTCAATTTCTGTCAAGTCCTCAATCCCATATTGATATCGTATCAGTACTCGAAGACTTTGACTTTGGCTTCGCAGAGAATGGGTTGACTGCCTATCGTCTCGGGAAACGTTTAGCAACGCAGTCGTTTATCAATTTCGTTGGAGAGGAAAAGTACAAGAAACTCGTCAACTTCATACTTCGCTACTTGTCTGAAATTGACATTCCAATCAAACGGTATGTGACACCACATCTATTCATCTCTTCTGCTTCATCGAGACCCTTTCAGGGGTACATTTGTCGAGTTTCGCAACGGGATGATCAACGTCACTCCGATTGGGAGGAATGCGACGTATGTCTTGCTCACCATTCCCATGTTTCCTTTTCTCAACAATTCACGTGAAGTAAGCAGGAGCGGGATACATTCGAGGCATACGACAAAGTCAGTTAGCTTACGTGTGCCCCAGTGACAAGGCTAACGCGTACAATAGGAACACAAGATCCGCGCTGCGTTTATCGAAAAGCTTCGCGAGCTATGCAAGCCTGAAAATCTGGATCTTAAATTGACCTTCTCCATTGGAGGCCAAATCTCATTTGATGCTTTCCCTGATGGGTGGGACAAGCGTTATTGCCTACAATTTGTTGAGAATGAAGGGTTTGAAGAGATCCATTTCGTCGGAGACAAGACTTACGCGGCGAGTCAATGTTGATAGACTAATTGTCCACCGCTGTATTGACCAATACCCACAGGGAGGGAATGACCATGAGATTTACACGGATCCGAGAACTGTGGGACACAGTGTCCAGTCACCTGCAGATACCCTTAAGATCTGCACCGAGCTCTTCCTCGGTAATTAGAACAGAATGTATTGATTGATATACCAAGTGCTTGTGTGTACTAGGGGTTTTCCTAGAATAGAAGTTGTACAAAACACGACCACACGCGTCACCATTACACAACGCGTCGACTACTTGGAGTACACACTCATCTTGCAGACATTTCGTTCCTCAGTGCATTTCTTCCCGCAACATTTTCATGCTCGCATCAAAGGTCAACGGAGGTTCTGGGTAATCGGTTTACGCGATCCACTTGCATAGTCTGTCCTCACGCAGGACACTAGGGCCAAATCGGACACGGCTACTGAACCAGCAGCGAAGCGAAGAAAGCTAGCTCGCTCAGAGTCAACCCAGAAAACGCAGAATTCGTCGTTCGCTGATGTACTAGAACAACTCAGTCAAAACGTTTCAAGTGGATCATGTTTGTCTCCGAATGTCATTCTCGTAACATGCTTATTTGACACCCGGGCGTGCTCCAGCCTCTGAAGGTGGCGCTGATTCTTGGTCCCGTCCCAAGCTCAAGCCAATAAACGAAAAGAAGGACTCCATCAGTACGTTTCCGTTGATATACTCCTTTCTCTTCGGCTAAGGCCACTCCAGTATTTCAACAGGTGGATATCGAAAATGCAACGGATACAACTACTGGACTTACGATGTTGCGCATGTTCGGAGTCACCGAGGTATCTTTAGTTTGCCTTGGCTTTCGGACGTAGCACTTACCGCGGTATCTTTTAGGCCGGGAACAGTGTCCTTGCCAATGTCGTACAGTTCATGCCTTACTTTTATATCCCTGTCCCTCGTGGCTTCTATGACGATGACTTGGATGCTTTCATAGAGACCCTGAATGTAAGTTGTGGTTGTTCAGACTAGCGTACTATGAGAACTCACATGGTATGTTGGATAGGTAAGCGTCGGGTCCAAGTATGTTCTCGACATTGAAATCGTGAATAAACGCCCAATTCTGGGATACCTGGGAGATGATTGGGTTTCTTTCATGAAGCTCACGATAATTGACCCCAGATCGCTTCCTAAAGTTCGAGATAAGTCATTTTCGTGCCACATTTTTTTTGTACTAACTTTTCGCTGAATTAATTACGCGTCTTCGAACGGGGTGAAGTTTCTTTTCGAGATCTCTTCGCCGCTGGACAGCCTTATCCTACTTACGAGAGTAATATTCCCTATACGCTCCGGTTCATGATTGATACCAAGGTCAGTTTTCAGTTGCGGAATTGTTGACACTCGAGCTATCATCTATCATTAGGTGGTAGGAATGAATTGGATCGAAATACCGGCGGGAAAATACAAACTTGTTTCTGAGGAAGCGAAACGGTCCACATGCCAAATCGAGTTGAATATGAAGTGCGGTAACACGTGTTTTACTGCATTTCCGACTGCTGAACGATCTTAAAGATGGAACTCATTCATTCCGCACTCTCCCGAGGGAGACTGGCAAAAAATTGCACCTCTACGCATACTCAGTTTCGATATCGAGTGTGCCGGACGGAAGGGCATATTCCCTGAGGCCAATGTTGATCCTATCATCCAAATTGCAAATATGGTTACTCGCCAAGGTCGTACCCAAGCCCTTGTCAACTTTGCTCGATGACGAAACTGACAAACATTCGTGACAGGCGAAACGCAGCCCTTCATCCGTAATATATTTACGCTCAACTCTTGCTCCCATATCGTTGGGTCTCAAGTCCTTTCTTTCGATGATGAAGCAGGCCTGCTTCTTGCTTGGCGAGACTTTATTGAGGAGGCAGATCCTGACGTAGTTATCGGGTATAACGTCGCAAATTTCGACTGGCCGTACCTTATGGACAGAGCCAAACACTTAAAAGTCGCCAAATTTCCTTACCTTGGGAGATTGAAAAGTGAGCTTATAGTTTATTATGTTTCATGCCACTTCTTTCCACTAACGCCTTGCTCGCAAAGGTTCAAGGACACAAGTGAAAGATACCCACTTCTCTTCAAAAGCATATGGTCAGCGCGATTCGAAGGAGACGGTCCTTGATGGTCGCCTCCAGCTTGACGTTCTCCAGTTCATGCAGCGTGAACACAAACTGCGTAGTTATACGCTCAATTCTGTTTGTGCACAGTTCTTAGGCGAACAAAAAGAGGACGTCCACCACTCAGTTATTACAGACTTGCAAAATGGTGGGCCGGAATCTAGGCGGCGGTTGGCAATTTATTGCTTGAAGGTCGTGTCATGCACCAGCACTCGTTAATGAATTTCAACTAACATGAACACCACTTAGGACGCATACCTCCCACAAAGATTGCTCGACAAACTGATGTGCTTTGTAAACTACATCGAGATGGCGCGTGTCACGGGGGTTCCGTTCAACTATTTACTGTCTCGCGGACAGTCCATCAAAGTTCTATCCCAACTATTCAGGAAAGCAAACGAGGAGGGGTACATCGTGCCCTCGTTAAAGGTCGAAGGTAAGCATTCATTACCAATGCGGAACGTATCTATGCTTCAACTGAAAACCACAAGGCACGGATGAACAATATGAGGGTGCAACGGTTATCGAACCGAAAAAAGGCTACTACGACTCGCCTATTGCAACACTCGACTTCAGCTCTTTGTATCCTTCTATCATGATGGCCCATAATTTGTGCTACACGACACTCTTAGACAAGCCGATCATCGAGAGACTGGGGCTGGTCAAGGACGTGGATTATTTTCAGACGCCGAATAATGGTGTGATATATTCCTATCATCTTCCCATCTTTCTTTTTAATCACTCCCACGATCGTAGACTTCTTCGTTTCAAAGGCGAAACGAAAGGGGCTGTTACCGACTGTACTGGAGGATCTCATTTCTGCCAGAAAACGCGCGAAAGCCGATCTTAAGAAAGAAACTGACCCTTTCAGGAGAGCCGTATTGGATGGCCGCCAGTTGGCTCTCAAGGTGTGCTCACTTCATGTTTTGTGTGTGGGTAAGCTGACGTAGACATAGATAAGTGCCAATTCGGTGTATGGATTTACTGGCGCAACAATTGGGAAGCTGCCATGTCTTGCCATCTCATCCAGCGTGACCGCATATGGTCGCCAAATGATTGAGAAGACCAAACAGGTTCGCTCTCCAGGCCACAAAAAGATTCTATCATTCACGATTTTACTAGGAAGTAGAGGCTGAATTTTCCTTGTCAAACGGCCACAGTCATAATGCAGAAGTAATTTACGGTGATACAGATTCTGTTATGGTCAAATTCGGGCCCTCAGATTTAAAAACCGTTATGGAACTAGGTGAGGTCCTTAATGCAACATGAAAGCATTCAGCTAAATTGGTGGCTGGTAACGCAGGATCGCAAGCTGCAGCTTTTGTCACGGCCAAGTTCATCAAGCCGATCAATCTGGAGTTTGAAAAAGTCTATTTCCCTTACTTGCTCATCAACAAGAAACGGTATGCAGGGCTCTACTGGACGAAGGCGGAGAAGTATGACAAGATGGATGCTAAAGGTATCGAAGTGAGTATTACTCTGGAAGCATCTATCAAGCGTCGCCTGACAACTTTACACAGACAGTTAGGAGAGACAATTGTCGACTCGTTTCAACGGTTATCGAGACATGCCTACATAAGATGCTCATTGATCGAGATGTGAAAGGGGCAGAGGAGTATGGTGTTCCAGTTTCTCTCCTTTGCTAATGCTGACTGTGAATTTAGCTATACGAAGCGGATGATCTCAGATCTACTGCAAAACAAGGTCGACATGTCCCAGCTTGTGATCACGAAGGCGCTCGCCAAAGCAGATTACGCAGCAAAACAGGCCCACGTAGAACTTGCAGAACGAATGCGTCAACGTGACGCAGGGTCTGCACCTGCTGTAGGTGATCGTGTAGCATATGTTATTGTCAAAGGCATCAAAGGTCCATCTCCCGAATTCTCGACGCTTTGCAATGAATTCATGTTTTTTTTTCCAGGTGCTGCTGCTTACGAGAAATCTGAAGATCCGCTTTATGTGCTCGAGAATAACATTCCCATCGATACCAAGTACTACCTTGAAAATCAACTGTCGAAACCTCTCATGAGAATTTTCGAACCCATCCTTGGCGATAAAGCGAATTCATTATGTATGTAGTCACTTTGCGAGATTGCATCCGCCGTTCTTGACATTTCCATTTCTCAGTATCTGGCGATCATACACGTTCGATTGCGATTGCAACCCCCACTGTCGGGGGACTCATGAAGTTTGCAGTTAAAACGGTCACCTGTCTTGGATGTAAGACGGCCCTACGGCCAAATAATAGTGTTCCCAGTCAGTGGATGCCGCTTTTTCCAAAATATGATCTCTCACACGGATTCAGATGGCGCTGTTTGCAACAATTGTCGCCCACGAATCCACGAACTCTATCAAAAGCAAGTGGACTCCACGTCTCAGATGCAAGTCCGGTTCTCGAGATTATGGACTCAGTGTCAGCGATGTCAAGGATCATTGCATCAGGTACCGTTACTTTAACTGACGTTTATGACGTGAACTTAGTTTGTGTTCAAGGATGTTTTGTGCACGAGCAAAGATTGTCCGATATTTTATATGAGGAAGAAAGCTCAGAAAGATGTCGAAGATTCATCTGCCGTGCTAGAACGGTTTGACGAGGAG
Organism: Austroboletus niveus; assembly: GCA_038090255.1. Taxonomy (NCBI): domain Eukaryota; kingdom Fungi; phylum Basidiomycota; class Agaricomycetes; order Boletales; family Boletaceae; genus Austroboletus; species Austroboletus niveus. The sequence continues at coordinate 37,726 of JBBPMJ010000131.1, forward strand.
CTTTGGTAACTTTAGTGACTTTGTTGTCGCAACATGTGCATTTTGCCCGGATTCAGGAAGAGTACTACATACATGATAATGGTATTGATGACTTGCTTTGGTGGATGGCAAGCATAGTTTCTTGTCTCGATACCTGCAAATTTCGCTCAGTACTATGACCGAAGTTAGCTTTCGGTAAACATCAGCAAATATTCATACCTTTTCTTCTGCCAATCGTCAAATGTCAGAAATCACCTTATCAAAAGATCAGATCGTTCATATTGCACACCATGTCATCCAAGCAATGCCATGTGAGTGGGGCAACTGTTCCATCACACTCAATTCCTGGGATACATTAGCAAAGGTAACTAATCTGATTTTTATTTTATTTTCCACTTCAAGTCCCCCCTCATTCTCCTCTTGGAACTACCAAGAATATTGTAGCTTTTTCGTATTCACCTTGGAAAGTTGGCTCATAGTAGTTATATTTGACTTGTAGCATCTTAGGCAACACTGCAGCCGTGTTGTGCCGCAGGTATGTGGTAATTTTACACATGTCATGGATGCTCAATAATTGCTTGGTATGACAGGACGGAGTTTATCAATGCTCGTATTCTCGCTGCTCTGGCAGAGTTCATACATCCCCAAATGCACTTAAAGTTCACATTGAACTGAGCCACCTATCGAGAGTACTACTACGGTGTCCGACACAAGGTTTGTGGAGATCACGTATGTGTTTTCTGCGGCTTATATTTACTCCAAGGCTGCAAGGAAGCATTCGTCCGCGTACAACAACTTTTGAGTCACTTTGAACATGCGCACGGTGACCTACTCGATCAAAGCGTATCCATAAATGCGTTCACGCCGCTCGCCATGCTTAGATCCCCATCCCTCGCGCCGCCCCCAACTTTCCCTGTCGTTCACGCCCGGGCATTGACATTACTGACATCCGTCTCGATTCCACCTATCCCCCGAAACAGTAGTCAACAAAGTGCATCCCGAGGTACACTCTCGCGCAAGTGGAGTCGAATGGACGTTCAAGACGATGAGAGTGACGACGATCCTATCGCATTCGATAGCCTCCCTTCCTTTAAAGGTGGCGATGTCTACGATCCTAAGGTCATGGACATCAGCGTCCGGAAAACACTGCCCCTGCCAACTGGGCAGTCATTGGCTCGTCCTCAACCAGTCATTTCCCCGTCTTCTATACGATCCAACACTCCCGAACAAAGCATCTTATATCCTGCCTTTGTACGCATAGTAGACAAGCTGGTCGCAGATGGGACCGTTTCAGGGCACAAAGAAGGTAGAGGAAATTGACGTTCTCTCTCTTAGTTTTCGTGTATTTGGTCATGCTGTATACCTTGCAACTGCTTTCGTCGCGATTATCATACACTACATCATCAGCATTATACTATAACGATAAACACACCACAAATAATTAATCCGTTTACTTCCTCGGAGACAAATACATGTACATACATGCCGATACTATGTCACGAATCCGAAGTGGGGAAGCGAGTTTCACTTTTATTAACTGACAGGAATCACTGGGTTCTCAATTTTCAGTGATGCCATGCCCTAAACTAAATCGCTGACCTGCTACAGTTCTATGGGTTCCATGGGTTGTCATCGCTGGGAAGGAGTGCTTAAACGGTGGGGAATTAACGTATCAGATGGCAGGAAATCAACGCGTTTTGGCCTAGCTCAACGTCTTCTCCAACGTCCTGGGTGCCGTTACCAGCCTTGTTATATGGCTGGATCTTTTTTTCACCCGAGGAGAAGGCGATTCGGACTTCCTTCCAGTTCCCGCCGTCTTCCAACCGAACAATATATAAGGCCCAGGCGAGCAACTAGTAGTCTCAGAGTTTCCTTTGATCGGCAATGTTCCCTACTCCCTCCCTGTTGACTACTGTGCTCTTAGCGATTTCTATCGTGGCGACACCTCTGGAAGTCCGCAACACGTTCGTTACCTTGAAGCTGGCGAAGCGCATAGATACCAACGGTGGCGCTATTAATCTCCTTCACCGAGATCAAGCTCGAACTGCTGCATTTCGGCAACGCGACGCTGCTGTTCAGAGCGGGAAATTAGAGCATCGACAAGGCAGCGATATAGCGACCAATGTTGCCAACTCATATGTGGCGTCGGTTGGAGTGGGGAATCCAGCGACCAACTGTACGTTACTTACATTTTGTGCGTCTGGTTTCGTGATGTAAAGCATTTTATGCTCAGTTAATCTGGTTATTGACACTGGTTCTTCTAACACCTGGGTCGGCGCTGGTACACCGTATACGCCAACGAGTACCAGTGTGAACACAGGCGAGTTCGTAGTAAGGATTACCAAACTATGTAATTGCAAAACGGCACTTAATTTACTCTCCAGTCGGTTAATTATGGCACACCAGAAAATCCTTGTGAGTTTATTAGTGTTCACCGACCAAGGAAAGAAACTAATTGTGATTTTGTAGCTGGTTTCTCTGGTCAGCTCCATGACTTTGGAGATAGAGAAGTAACTGATTGGATTTCTTTAGGAGAAGAATGGCTAGACACTGTCACTCTCGGCTCTAAACTTGTCATTTCCCAACAGTCAATCGGTGCCGCAAGCAGCTCGAGCGGCTTCGAAGGTTTTGATGGGATTATTGGGTAAGAAGATAATCTGCCTCAAGCACTCTTATTAAGCCGCCTTCCAGTATTGGCCCCACAGACCTCACCGCAGGTACTCTAAGTAACAACCCCGAGGTGATCCCCACTGTCACCAATAACCTATTCAGTCAAGGAACGATACCTGTACAACTTGTCGGCATATCTTTCGAACCTACCACCAGCCCAGAAAACACAAACGGTGAACTTACTTTTGGTGGTACAGACCCCAGCAAGTATACGGGCGACATTAACTACACGTACGTTTTCGAACTGGGGATCGAATACACTATTTGATGACATGAATTAGTCCCGTTACCAATACTTATCCTGCCTCACTGTACTGGGGCATCGACCAGAGCATCACGTATGGGGGCGAGACGATCTTGCAGAAGACCGCTGGTATCGTCGACACAGGCACTACGCTCCTTCTTATCGCCAGCGGTGAGCGCAACACGTTGATTTACGGAGGGGCACTTATTTATTGGAATAGATGCTTATGCAAAATACCAGTCTCTCACAGGCGCTACGGTGGATGCAAACACCGGGTGGCTCGCGCTGACCAGTTCTCAATATAGCAATCTCCAGAATCTCGATTTTCATGTAGGCTCTGTGAGGATGACTTTTACATCCAATCTAACGACGATTACTTACATTTTACTCGAGGAAATATATTCATTGGTCCCCAACGCTCAAATTTGGCCACGAAGCCTCAATACGTTAATTGGCGGCAGCGGTAATTTGATCTACTCAATTGTGGGCTCCACGAGCACCCCTTCTGGACAGGGAAACGACTTTACCAATGGTCAGGTGTTTCTTGAGCGGTTCTATAGTGTCTTCGACACGGAAAACGAGCAGATTGGTTTCGCAACGACACAGTTCACGAATGCCAAAGTCAACTGAGTCGAAAAGATCTTGATATGGTAACCCCTCTTGTATTCGATACCCGATCAATCGATCATGATGATTATCAGTATTTACATGTCACTTCACATGTTGGCAAACGTTGCGATCCGTTGCTGCAACAGTGAATAGCATGGATACGAGACGGAGTCGGATACACTGTTTGTTGATCTTTCCCGGAGCCAGCCTCCAGGCGTCGCCGCTCCAGGAGGGAATTCTAACCAGCGTTCAACGGTCGGTTCCCGAGAGAAAGGCAATTGTGATGTCATGATGGCGCGCAGCAAGTGTTACTCATTTGCAGTATTTATTACTCAGGCCCGGGGATAATTCAATGCAATAAACAAAGTATGCAGCTTGCCAGCCGCCGCCGCCAGCAGCTTTTCATCTTTCAACTTTATTTTCGTGCACAAGCAAACTGTTGGTCACGAGTCGGTCGGTCTTATGTCTGACAGCCTCGAAGTACTGGCCTGGCCCTCGGAACTAGTAATAGTTGAAAAGTTTTGTGGCAAGTCATCCATATCTACTAAATAGCTTGTAGGTACCTCTCGCTATGCTCCTTCGGTGACAGAGCCTGATCCCTTTACGGTACCACATTATGACGAGCTCCTTCATTTGCATTCGTTTGCTCCGTTGGGGTCGTACTCAAAGTATACCATCGTTTTCGTTTCGTTAGTTTCATACGGACCGCCATATTCAGAACATTCAAAGTGTATGCACCGGGAATGAGATGCAATCGACTGTTGAAGTTGCGCAAACTCATCGGCTTGAATAGCTCCCTTTTCTAGCGCCTCGATACGACGAGCATGTCGAGCGGGACTGTATTTTTATATATAGAGAGAGATTGAACTCTTTTCACCTCCACCCGCCTCCATTATCCCTAACGACCTCATATAATAATCTCTGCTGAGGTCGCTAGGTCACGGGGCAGAATCGCGTATATGCGAACGATTCTCGTCTTAAATGTTCAATTACTCAGTAACTTGGAACGTTTGGTTCAGGTTGGGCATAACATTGGTTGGCCCAAGGGAATGACGTTGGTACATGGGGGGGAAAAAGCAACGGTTTGCGTATTTAAACATCCTTGCTTTCCTGTCTAAACTGTTTCGCCCACTAATGTCACATGAGGGTTCCAAGAACAGCTGTGTGATAAATGGCATAGAACGTACCAACATAGAGGGTATTGGACGATCGGGAAGAACATGCCGGGTCTGTCCGCGTGCGAGCATGAGTCCTGACTCCAAAACGAAGACACAATCATGACATCACCTCTCGCTCTGCGCTGACAGACCATACGCCATATGCAACGACAAGGATGCCAGTCATGGTGATTGCCGTGTTGCTGGCCCAATTCGCAGGACGGGTCCACCATCCACCTAACAATTATCGTCAGGCAGGAGGAGCGTCCACAGTAAACGCACCTGCTGGCGACCAAACGTGTTTTGGAAACGGGTAACGTGCGCCACCACCCATATTGTCGAATACGCTCGAAAGTGGTTGGAGGTGAGAATGAGCAAGAAAACCTAACCCTGTATCATTTTCATTATGTCAGCATTAGTGCTTTCAGCTATGCTCTTCAAGTTTCCAATGTACAGAAGTCTAGGCTGGTGCTTTAAATCCGTATTAAGCATAATGAACGCGCCCGCGGTGCATAGCAGTTGGCGATACACAACGCGAGTCTGTGTACAGGGTGTACTAGGTGGCCTAAAACATAATCTCTCATAGAATCATAAAAGCGCCCCCAATGGCCATTATGTGGCCTTTTCATGCGGCATTGCCTTCGGCAAACGAAAGCAAGTCTGAGTCACCCTGGTCGGTAACGGTCATGACACTAGTCGACTGTCAGACGGACACTGGCGCAGGAGAGATGTATGTACTCACCCAACGCGAAACAGTTTACCGGCAGCAGTACCAAGCGCGACGTTGGTGCCAGAGAAATGATGCACGGTCGTCTTTGACAGCATGGCGTAGTACTCAATCTCCGACTTGCGAAGGGGTGGACAATTGCCAGCGATCAAGACAAGCTTCGCTATGATGGCAAAGAGACAAGGAAAAAAACGGTTGTTAGCCCAAGGGACCTTCTCAGCCTCACGCTCCAGTCCCCGTGAGTTTTCTAGATTGAACACTCACCCTTGCCACTGCGCATTTGCTTCAACGCTGACTTGTACCCCAAAGAGTACTTGCCCGACTTCACGACAAGAGCGAGACGAGACGCGATGGACTCGGTCGACTTTGTGGCCTTGGATTTCTTGCTGGGTGCCATCAGGTATGATTTGTGGTCGCGAAGTGGAGGGATATCTTGAGGATGATTGGTTGTTATGATAAAGTTGTATGCCGAGAATTGCCGATGATATACTGTATAGTTTTAGCAGAATTCAAACACCGCATTAGGTACCAAGATTACACTGTTTACAATAACGCAGGCGACATTTCTATGATAGCACGCGGGCCCTTCTCGTCGTAGTCCAATTTTGACACAAAGCTTTTCCCTTGTGCGTCATTGAAGGAAATCTGGTTCGATAACTGTCAGTAAGCCGTACAAAACTTGTACTCTCGGATTCACCTTAGCGACAATGCTACTTCCCAAGAAGGCCGCAAGGCCATCTCCCTTCTCTCGATACTCGGCAAAATACTCCGGGACAGCGACAGCACGGATTGACCTGGGCTGAACCTCGTTATGCTGATCTGGATTGCCAAGAATGAAGGACGATAAACGTGACTGTAGCGCAGTGCTAATTCCTATCCGACATGTTCTTAATTTAGGTCGCGGGGTAGAGTGGAGAACGCACCCTTGACGCGATTGGCAAGGTCTCCAGTAACAAAAAGTCCTTGCCAAACATACTGTCGCTGATCGACGTCTGCCTGACTGACTGAAAATCCAACGGTATCCTGCAACGAGAGTGGATCATCCTCGGGTCGTTTACCATTATTTTGACGCAAGGCGTAAAGAAGCGATGGATCAAAAAGCGGTTCACAGAACCGATGTCGTTCCTTCCCTAACGTTATCGAGTGTTCACGGAACTGAATCGTGATAAGGTCAAGAGCCTCGATTTCTTTTGCGCGTGCTTGTTCTGCGGCGGATGCCTTTGCTGTGGCTTTCTTCTTTGTCCCAGCCTCGATGACAGCCTTTTCTTTTCCCGCAACCAGGACGGCAGCGATGTCTGTGACCCCTTCGTCCTCTAGCACTTCTGCGATTTGGCCATCTGAAGGAACACGGACATGGCCATCGAACCAAATGCATTTGACAAGATCGAGGATGAACGCCCTTACGGACTCGGGATCCCTTGGAGAGTCAGGGGGAGATGCAGCAGCTATGACAGATTGATTTGAGCGCAGAAGGTTGGCAAGGTGCCTCTCGCAATCAGTTATGCCAAGGGAGGTTGAAGTACGTGCAGAGTGCACGATGAAACCGTCATATATGGGTGTAACGTCCGTTTTCTCGTACCCTATGTCGACGACGACGCCGCTCAGATGACCAGTCGCATATATTTGTGTCATGGGTCGTTCGACGATCGCAAAGCTGGCTACGTTGAAGCGTTCAAAAAAGATTTGACATAGTCGCTCTTGGGAGCTCCGAGATAGCCCAGGCATAAAGGAGAGCATGACCGGAGACTCATTTTGGGTGCGTTTTATCTGAAGTCTGTTGAAGATGACGTACTTCCTGTGTTTGGGTGGTAAGACGCACATAACGTGACAGACACGCCGGAATGCACACCAGATGGCTTCAGCCTGAGCCCAGTCGCGGATGTCGCCGTCTGCGAATGGCCATGACACGAGGATGTCCTGGCCAGCTTCCAACGCGTCATCGAGTTGTGCACCGACGAGATAGTCGTTGACCTTTGCGGTGGTGCTCGTGTAAAAGGGGAGAGAAGAAGGGCGGGTGGACGTTGCTGGTGGACGCCAGCAGTCGCTAGTCTCTGCTGACGAGGGATCTCCCTGTCTCAAACCGACGCGTGCAGATATTTCCTGGGTTGTCTCGTGAGTGCGGGTTTTGGGCAAGACGAGTGCGACGGACCACTGTCGGAGTCTTCAAGAGTTCATGTATGCCGAGGCCAGCCCTGATGACTGTTCTGCCTGTTTCTATGATGAGTATGGACGAGTCTCGGAAACTGCTCATGGCCGCCAGGTGCAACCAATTATGGACTGGGCGTCACGCGCGTCAATGACCTCACCCGCCAACTGCCAACAATATTAAATGGCACGACTTTCGCTTCCTTCTTCCCTGCGCTCATGTCCCTTGCAAAACTGTATTCTCCCCTCGACGTTCCAGATTCTGGTGAAAAGCCCTTCACCGATTATTCTCGCTGGAGGCTCCTTGTCAACGATGGCGGTCGTCACACCTGGCACTACGTGAAGACGGACGAAGAGTATGCCAAGTGGCCCCAGAACTACGTGGACAAGTACTGGCTGGGCCTGCCCCTTGTAAGTCTCGAAACGCGCATATAACACGCGTAAGTGACTGTCCGTCAGAACCTCCCCGCCCTTCCGAAAGCAACTACACCACTTGAAGCCGCTCGAAATGGCTATACATTTTACAAGCATCTCCAGTCGCATGACGGCCATTGGGCCGGCGAGTACGGTGGGCCCATGTTTCTATACCCCGGTCTTGTCATCGGGTCCTACGCTGCTGGCATGGGGTTCAAGGAGGAAGAGCGCCTTGAGATGATTCGCTACCTTATAAACCGGGCAAATCCTGAAGACGGAGGTTGGGGTTTGTAAGTGCAATTCCTTGTCAAGTAAACACCGCGACATACTCCCTGTTAGGCACATCGAAGGGCATTCTACCGTGTTCGGAACTGCCGCCAACTATACAGCCCTGCGAATCCTCGGCATGAGTGCTGAACACCCTGTTGCTATCAAAGCAAGGGCCACCCTCCACCGGCTAGGTAAGTCTCTTGTGCTGGGTGCATTTTGATGTTTGATTGTGTCCCTCCAGGAGGAGCAATTGGTGTCCCTTCATGGGGAAAGTTCTGGTTGTCGATTCTTAACGTCTATGACTGGGAAGGGTTCAATCCCGTCCCTCCCGAACTCTGGTAAATTTAATTGTCTATACCTCTAAGTGCTAGTGATCGACCACTTCCAGGCTCCTCCCGGATTGGGTTCCATTCCACCCTCACAGATGGTGGATCCATACTCGAAATGTATATATACCCATGAGTTATCTCTATGGCATCCGCTTTCAGATGCCAGAAAATGACTTGATCCGTTCCCTTCGTGAAGTATGCGTCGCAATATTCGCGATCATTGTTATGATCTGACATTCGTACCCAGGAATTATACACGACCGACTACTACCACATATATTGGCCAGCGCAGCGTAACAATGTTGCAGCTGTTGATCTGTATTCTCCCCATACCTCTATCCTCGACGCGATGAATGCCCTATTGTCTGTCTACGAGGGCTGTGCCATCCCTACTGTCCGCAAAGCCGCGTTGGAGCGCACCTACAAGCTCATTGTATACGAGGACGAAAATACGGAATACCAAACCCTTGGTCCTGTCTCCAAGATGATGAACTTATTATGTCGGTTCGTCGTCGACGGTCCCGATTCAGAATCATATCGGCAGCATGCCATCAAGCGTGCAGATTTCATGTGGCTCGGCGCTGAAGGCATGATGATGTGTGGGACGAATGGGAGCCAACTTTGGGATATTGGTTTCATCACACAAGCACTTGTTGAGACGGGTCTTGCAAAGGAGCCAGATAACAAGGAGAGCTTGAGAATGGCCTTGGACTGGTTGGACGTTTGTCAGATAAAAGACAATCCGAAGCACTACGAGGTTGCGTATCGTCATCGGACAAAGGGAGCATGGCCGTTTAGCACCAAAGAACAAGGGTATACCGTCAGTGACTGTACAGGAGAAGGTCTCAAGTCGGTCTTGTACCTTCAGAACCAGGTGGAGTACGCATACTTGACGGTCAGAAAGAACACTCTTGACCAACGTTATTACTTAGAGGAACGGAGAAAGTTATACCAGACAACCGATTGTTTGATGCTGTCGACACGCTGCTCTCGATGCAGAACGGTCATGGTGGTTATGCGAGCTACGAGCTTGTGAGGGGACCCAAGTGGTTGGAGTGGCTCAACGCCGCTGAAGTGTTTGGTATGTTGTGCCAGTCGTATTCAAGTCGAGAAAATGAACCTAACTATCTACAGGGGATATCATGATCGAATTCTGTTACCCAGAATGCACGACTTCTGTGATCACGTCGTTGTCCATTTTCAGGAAACATTATCCGAAGTACCGCTCGGCAGAAATTGGGTAACTGTTTTCGATTCGTATGTAGTGTATAGTTCTAACTGACATTACCAGACGGACGGTCGCAAGGGCAATTAAGTGGCTCCATGAGGTGCAAAGACCAGAAGGTGTTTGGGTTGGATCTTGGGGAATCTGTTTCACCTACGCGACACAGTTTGCTTTAGAAAGTCTGTCTCTTGGTGGAGAGTTCTACGCGAATAGTCCTGCTGTCCGACGGGCGTGCGATTTCTTGATTTCGAAACAACGAGAAGACGGTGGTTGGGGTGAAAGTTACAAGGTCTGGTGCCTATACCTCGGTGTATGACAGGTGCTGACTCTCCGCGCTGGGATTGCAGAGTTGCGAACTCGTTCGTTGGGTGGAACACGAAAACACACAGGTCGTGCAAACATGCTGGGCAGCCATGGCTCTCATGTACGCCAAGTACCCCCGTGCAGAGCCTATTGAAAGGGCGGTCAAATTAGTTATGTCCCGACAGCTTCCGGTGAGAAATTGATTCAAATTGTGAAACGCGTGCTGAGACTTGTCTTAGGACGGTTCGTGGCCGCAGGAAGCGATAGAGGGCGTGTTCAACAAGAACTGCATGATCTCGTACCCTAACTTCAAGTTTTCGTTCACCGTCTGGATGCTTGGAAGGGCGCATTACTATTTGAATGATTTGAAGGCTAGCAAAGGGGGCTAGGAGTTGGCTAGGAGGCTGACAAACGTAGAAGTGTAGCTCAGATTACAACCGTTGTAACATCGACGAGCGCTTTATAGTGCTGAGCGCTGAGCAACGGGATGATGATGACGAAATTCTGGTGCCACTGTAGTACATTGCTGAGGCCGACAATTCCGATAATATAGACATCCATGTTTTCCCATCGTACCCTACCGTTCTCCCGCAAGGTACTTGTGTTCTCTCGTCCATTCGTACGTCGAGCTCACCGTTCCCAGTGATGGCGGCAATCCGATCTGTCTCCCGCGTTGCCTTTCTCGTCTCCGACGTCGTTGTGCATGCACAACCCTCGGGGCCCGCCTTGTCACCCTTCGCCGAAGCTTATAGCGCCCTCTCAAAGTCGTCTTCTCGTCGACCAGATGTTCATTCCATCCCTGCGGCCGGCGATCCGGGCGTGTCCGCACTCCGGCTTGCATCTGGCACAACGCTAGCTTCCTTTACTTCCTCGGTCACCTCGCAGACAGCTCTCCGTCTCATACTGCTGGCCACAGAGCTCTCTTCTCTCCCCCTTGTCCTCCATCTGGCAATCAAAGACGATCTGTCAGACGTTCTTCTGCTCCGGTCCGCATTTCCCTTCTTCGTGATTTCCTACACTCCCCAACAGGCCCACGACAACGCCCTTGTTGCGTCTCGGCTTGCTCGCACAGAGAAAAAGGCAGCTGTTCATGTATTCTATGAACAAGCTGATGGTCCAGTCTTGGACATCGCCGAAGAGGATGTTCAACCTTTCCTCCTTTCCGAAAAAGCCACTCTTTCACCGGGTGACACGGATCCCGTTTCTACCCTATACCAATTGTATGAATCTGCTGCCTTGTCCACATCGTCTCGTGTTCATCGTACCATCCTTCCTTTGACGATCGACGGTGACGAGCTCCCAACCACCGTCGTCTTCGTTCTTGGACATGTTCCCGCCGTTCCAAAGATCGATGGTGTATCGTTTGTTACCGTCGGGCTACTTGCTCCTCTCCCGCTTTCTGTTATCTTGCGGGGTATACCTCTGTCGGCTTCTCGTGTTCTCGTTCTCGAGCAACTCCACCGCTCAAACACGAAATGGACACCGCTCTATCTCGATGTCGTCGACGCACTGCAAGAGCGTCAGGTACAGTTGCAGGTATCTATTCAAAGCGTCTGTTTCACCAATGTAGAGCAAGTCAGTCCGTCCAGTTTGTTGGATCTTGTTCAAGGCACGAGCGATGCTCCACTCCGCCTCCCGAACGGGTCACTTTCTTCTTCTCACTTAATTCCCCACGTTCCAAAACACGAAGAGTCATACACCAAGATCTTGTCTCATGTATTTGGTTCGCGCTTGGAGATCGTCAACTCTCCTGAGCTCGTTCCTGCGCAAGGCAACATAGCTACCAATCCCGAGTATGCGCTGGGCCGGGTCAGAGGCCAGCTGGACCAGCGGGCACAGCTCATCAATGCCATTCAAGATTTGATGCAGGTCGAAGAACTCGGCGTGGAACTACACAGACTCCTCGCTCAGTGGCTGCGAGTGAAAGACGACAGTTCAAAGAGCGATGTGATCGGCGCTCAAGTAGCCGCAGCGCTGGAATCATCACAGCTATCCAATGCACTTGTTGATCGCATCCTTGCACTAAAATCATACTTGCCTTCAAAATCCAGGTGGATACTCGGCTCAGATGCTTGGGCCTACGACCTCGGCTCTTCGGGCTTACACCATGCCATCGCCTCTGGCCTCGACGTCAACATTCTCATATTAGACACCCTCCCTTACTCTTCCAGAAATGCGGCCGACCCACACCGTCGAAAACAGGATGTCGGCTTGTATGCGATGAACCACGGAGATGTCTATGTTGCCAGTGTCGCAGTGTATTCTTCATATGCACAGGTCTTGCAGGCTGTGATGGAAGCTGACAGGTACCAAGGTCCATCTGTCATCCTTGCCTACCTTCCGTATCACGGAGAGGATTCCCCTGCACTGGAATTATTGAAAGAGACCAAGCTCGCCGTCGACGCGGGTTACTGGCCTTTGTATCGCTGGGACCCTGTGAAAGAGGCTAGAGGGGAAGAACCTTTTGCGCTCGATTCAGATGCTGTCAAGAACGATTTGCGTCAATTCCTTGACCGGCAGAATCATCTCTCGCAGCTCGTTCGTTCCACTCCTCAGCTGGCCACTGAACTCGTGAGTAGCTTGGGTGAGAGCGTCAAGGAGGCTCGTAAACGCAAGGCAGAGCAAGCATACCAGGATCTACTTGGCACACTTGATGCACCCCCGCTTCTCGTGTTATATGCCTCAGATGGAGGCACGGCGGAAAAGTACGCCAAGAAGCTCGTTAACCGAGCAAAGGCGAGAGGCATGTTGGTCACTATTGGGACGCTCGATTCGATGACCATCGAAAGCCTCGCACAAGAAGAACACGTCGCGTTTGTGACGTCTACCGCCGGTCAGGGCGAACCACCTCAAAACGGACGACAGCTTTTCAAAGCCTTGAACGCGGTTGCGATCCGGAACGACAAGCCGTTTTCGAAGCTGCGATACGCCGTGTTTGGTCTCGGAGATAGCCATTACTGGCCTCGACCTGAGGATGCTCATTATTACAACAAGCCTGGCAAGGATCTTGACTTACGCCTGGAGCAACTTGGAGGCGAGCGTTTCGTTGATCTTGGCTTGGGAGACGATCAAGATGCCGATGGACCCGATACTGGATACAAGGTCTGGGAGTCCAAGGTCTGGAAGGCAGTTGGCGTGGACAGCGTTCAGATCCATGAAGCTGAACCTGAGCCCATCACGAACGAGCATATCAAGGCGGCTTCTGATTACCTTCGTGGTACGATCGCAGAGGGTTTGGAGGATACGACGACCGGAGCGCTCTCTCCCTCGGACACTCAGCTTACCAAATTCCACGGGATTTACCAGCAAGATGACCGGGATATTCGTGACGAACGACAGACACAAGGAGTCGAACCCGCCTATAGTTTCATGATCCGTGTACGCACGCCAGGTGGTGTTTGTACGCCAGAGCAATGGCTGCAGATGGATCATATTGCCGACGAACACGGCAACGGTACATTGAAGATTACGACGAGATCTACCTTCCAGTTCCATGGTGTTATCAAGCGTCATCTGAAACCCTCTATTCAAAATATCAACCGAGCTTTGTTGGATACGTTGGCTGCTTGCGGTGACGTTAACCGGTATGCTGCATTCAATCATAACGTGGTCTGTGGTTCATGAATATTTCTCGCAGTAATGTGATCTGTTCTGCCATCCCTTCGCTCTCGAGGCTTCACTATCATGTCTATGAATTTTCCAAACTCGTCAGCAACCATCTGTTGCCCAGAACGACTGCATATCACGAAATTTGGCTCGACAAGAAGATGGTGGCCGGCGAAGCTGTCAAGGATTTCGAGCCATTGTATGGGGAGTTCTATCTCCCTCGAAAGGTGTGCATATTCTATCTGTCGTAACTAATTCGCACCTGAACCCTACCTACTAGTTCAAAATTGCGGTCGCTGTTCCTCCTTACAACGACGTCGACGTCTTTGCAAACGACCTCGGATTTATCGCTATCATCGACGAACAGGGCGAACTGGAAGGCTTCAACGTCACCGTTGGTGGTGGTATGGGTGTGACGCACGGTAACAAGAAGACATACCCGCGCACGGCTGACGTCATCGGATTCTGTACTGTTGAGCAGGGACCATTCGTAGCAGAAAAAGTGATGCTGACCCAGAGAGACCATGGGAATCGTGCCGAGTGAGTCGCACACTCTTGTAACGTCATCGCCCCGTTAAATCTTGGCCCATAGTCGAAAGGTGAAACCAATCACCATACGCTTTGTATGCCTGGATTTTTTTTTTCTGACTTATTTACTCGATACAGAATGCTCGGTTAAAGTATACGATCGATCGTATGGGTATCGATCGCTTCAAGGATGAAGTCGAATCCCGTCTCGGCTTCCAGCTCGCCCCAGCGCGTCCATACGTCTTTGAAAGCAACATTGACCACTTTGGTTGGACGGTCGGCGAAGACGGCAACCACCATGTCACCGTCTTTATCGAAAACGGACGGGTGCAAGACGAACCCGGACGAGAGTTCAAGACAGGACTGTGCGCGATCGCCAAGGTGCACAAGGGCACGTTCCGGATGACTGCGAATCAGCATCTGGTCATTTCCGAGATTCCTCCCGAGGAGGTACCGAGGATCAAACAGTTGCTTGCCGAATACAAGCTGGACAACTTGAACTATTCAGGACTGCGACTGTCGGCGTCGGCTTGTGTTGCGTTTCCTACGTGCGGTGAGCGTCTTGCTTTCTTTCTTTCTTGCGTCTGTTCAATCGCGGCCGTGTCTAGGTCTCGCCATGGCTGAATCCGAGCGGGTGAGTGTTCATGATACGATTTGACGTCATCGTGTTCTCATGTCACTAGTACTTGCCGGTGCTCGTCGATAAAGTCGAGAAAATGTGCGAGGAAAACGGTTTGCGCCATGACTCGATCGTCATGCGTATGACGGGCTGCCCGAACGGGTGTGCTAGACCCTACCTTGCAGGTGCGTCGAACGACGCGTCAGTATCTATTTATTCATCTATATCTGAAATGGGGGGTTTTTTTTTCAGAGGTAGCGTTCGTCGGAAAGGCGCCTGGAAGCTACGCGATGCTCCTCGGTGGTGGGTACTATGGCCAGCGGTTGAACAAGATCTACCGCGAGGCCGTTTCAGAGCCCGAGATTTTGGCGATCCTGAAACCCATGATCAAGCGGTATGCTCTCGAACGTTACGAGAGCGAACGGTTCGGTGACTTTGTGATCCGGGCTGGGTACATCTCCCCGACGACGGAAGGGAAATTGTTTTATGATGGCATGGGAGGGGAAGGCGAACACAGGGAAATCAGTGTCTCTTAGATGCGACCAGCGCGCTCTTCGTCAGCGTCGTCTCTTGTATATAGTTTTGTACGTGTAATTGTGCAGCGGCTCAGTCGACAAAATCGTATCCAAACATTGTTACTACAAGGACAAGATCATAACGAAGAAAATGTTATCTACCTCGGCAGCCACCTTCACCACGAATCTGCTGAAGCTTCACCTGTAGCCAAACTTTCCTCGTATCTTCATCTGATATGCTACGAAGGACGGTCGCTTGACTTGGACAACTAGCGATGTAATAATCCTGTCGAGCACAGACAGCTCAGTGTGCTGATTGAGAAGAGACACCGCTAGACTAAGATCGGTATCAGGAACTTGCGAAGACTTCGCTATACTGGCAACCATCGCATGCAGAAAGTCCGCGAATGCAACTGAAATGTTCCGCGTTGCTGCACCGGCATCAAGTTGTTGCGCTTGAAACAGTGGCTGACTGTGGGCATGCACGCTTGCGAGAGCTGCGGCCAGATCCAGCTTCAGATGGTGCATCTGCCTTTCTCTTCCCCTGGCGGCCGACACTAATCCAAGATGGTTCTTGAGACCACGGATCGCCTTGATTTCAGCCATAAGCTAGAAATTTCTATCAATACATCATGCTACAACAAAGGAATTCATGCAGATGAGACATACCAATCCAAAAATTTGCTTGCACGCTTCATGGCCCTTCTCCCCTTCACCTACTGCCAAGGGGAATTTGTTTCGTAGATGATCAGCTACCTGACTCCATGCTGGCGGTTTGAATTCGCCATCACCATTCACAGGATAAATGCCGATAAGAAAATCGAGCATTTCTTTGATGTGTTCGGTGTGCCACACAGGTTTCAGCTTGCAATTCTTGGTTGAGGATACTGAGAATGTAGAGACCTATCAGACGGTGATCCAGATGAATTTGAACGATCCATTGTGCGGGGGGGAAGCGAGTGCCTGCAACGTACGATATCGGATCCCGATTACTCAGAGTCACGTCACGGTATTGTCATGTATGGCAAGATAGAAATTGGAGACTCTTATCATCACTACATAGACCTAGTCATCAGTGAGGATCTGTTTGTACGATTAGCGGGGCAACGTGTGTTGTAAAGTCGAAAGCTTGAGCGATTGTACAAGCATTGTGGTATCATTTTACCGTCGACAAGTAGATACAAGTTAATTCTCATTTTATGCCTTGGAAACTCTGGCATCAGAAAGCGCCTCTGCCAACGCCACTGAGACCCTGTCAATGTCACCTCGCTTGGGGTCGACGACGCTAACGCCCATGTGTCTGTATAGAAAGAAAGCGGTGACTCGTGAGTGGGAACACAGTACGTAGGCGAGAACGTACCCGACACGGAAGTATTTGTCTGTGTAGACGTCAACCAAAAAAAAGGTAAAACGCCTAAATCATACGACGAACCTTTGATGGCGGCATGTATACCACCAGCAACGACGATGTCTTTTTTCAACAGACGAGGAACGATGTCGGTGGGTGCGATTCCATCGGGGACGTAGAGCTACTCGGGGTCAGTGACGGAGGCAGACCGAACAGGGCTACGTACTGCGGTCATGCCGTTCGCTGACACTTGCTCGCTCAGGGGTACGTTCCTGAAGCCGAGGTCTTGAGCGACTTTCTTGAAGCGAGTGCTGGCGTCCTTGTGTGCTTTGAAACGGTCTTGAAGGGAGACGGGGCCTTGGGTTATCTGAGCGAGCGACGCACGGTAGGCATAAATGAGGTTGACGGGTGGGGTAGCAAAGTAGGCCGCAGTGTTTTTTTCGTAAGACTTCATGACAGGCAACCATCTTTGACAAGGATCAATGGAAATCAAAAGAGGGAAATGGATGAATTACTTGTTCCAGCTAGCATAGTAAGCTCGGACCGGAGACGATCTGTTCTCAAACACCTGGAAGGGAAACGGGTTATAAGGGAGGGAAGGAAGGAGAGAGACAAATACTTTGATGGCCTTTTGGCTTGCTACGACTATGCTGAGACCGGCTGGAGTACCAAGACCCTTTTGACTGGCGGTTACGATGACATCGATACCCCAGGCATCCATCTGAATCTCTTCGCTCGCGACGGAACAGACAGCATCGACGACGACCTGGGAGGGACAGATGGAGAGATCGGCTCTGGTAATGAGATGGGACGCACGAGGGTTTCTGGAGATATGGCGCGAACGCGCTCTGCGACGGCCTTGATATCGGATAAAACGGCTGCGATGCGTGTGAACGACGGGGACAAGGAAAGAGGTAGGGACGATACCTGTAGAGGTGTCGACATGGGTGACGGTGATGAGTTTGTACTTTTTCCGCCCGAGGGCGGCATCGATGTCGGAGAGGGGGACTGTGCCGCCGATCTCAGCCTTGAGCTGGTCGACGTTGGCGCCGTACGCGCGCAAGCTAAGGATGGAATGAGAATGGGGTGGGACTGAACGGGGCAAGACGGACCAGTCGACGAAGCCGTCGGCAAAGTAGCCGCAGTTCAGGACGAGGACGTGCTCGTCTGCCTCGACGAGGTTGGCCGAGACCTGATCCCAGCCGAGGGTGCCGGAGCCGGCGACGAGAAATGGCTGTGCATCCTTGGAGAACAAGATGTCCCTAGACGGGTGTGAGCGTATATGCGCGTGTATGCGCGGTGGCGGACCTGGTGAGGCGGATGCAGTCGCCAAAGACGGCGGCAAAGTCAGGGGCCATGTGGGACACGGACGGGTGTGCATTTGCAGAGAGGACCTGGGCGGGGTGAGGCGGGATGGGCGGGGCGGGGCGGGACGAACCTCGTCGGTGAACTCGATGGGGCCGGGGATGCTGTTGGATGTGTGGGAGCGGTGTCGGTTCGTGGCTGAGAGGACTTACAGGAGGAGCCTGGGGGAATGAGCGGGCGAGTGAGTGGACTCAGCAGGGGACGTACTTGTGGGGCGGCTGAGTGGACATGGCGCGTGCGATCGATGACCGGGCGATGCGGAGGAGAGACATCGTGTAATAAATATATTTACTTATTTACTTATTTTTATATCGGGACTCCGTGTCGGGATTAACGACCTGCATCCGGGACGCGTCTCCGTCCACCGTTCGGGCCGTTGGAGGATAATAAATTATTATTATTATTAAATCGGGGACCCGTATCGGGATTAACGACCTGCAATGATCCGGGACGTGTCTCCGTCCACTGTCCCGTTCGGATTCTGTCCGAGTCCCGCTAGAGCCGCAACCGTCTTCTGCATATCCGTCCACTCGCTCTCCCTCGGCAGCCCCAAATCCCCAATGTCATACACGTACAGCTTCCCCTCGCTCCCCCCAACCGCCGCACGCCGTCCCTCCTTCCGATCCCACTCCATCTTGTTCATCGCCCGTCCACTCCCAACAGACGTCGACACCACCGGCACCTCCGTGTCCAGATTCAGGTTCCACAGATCAAACTTGCCCGACCCGTCCACAGTCCCAAACACCGCAGGATGCGTCGGGTGCCACTTGACGTCATACACATAGTCGTCCGCCTCCTCAAACGAGTACACTGGCCCAATCGCGTGCGCTGACGTCGACACCTTCGCAAGACTCTTGGCCCGCCATAGCTTCACCGTCCAGTCCGCGCTCGCCGTCAGAAACAGGTCCGAAAAATCTACAGGTCCCACCAACGGGTGGAAGTGCAGTCCCATCACCGGTCCCGCATGCCCCTTGTAGATGTCGTACTGGTTCAGTCCCGCTTTCGCACCCGCCCGATCGTACCGGTTCGCTTGATACACGTTCCCCTCCTCCGTACCAACCCAAAACGTCGTCGTCTCGTTGTCCGCAAAGTCAAGCGTTGTCACCGCTACCTCCCCCGTCTTGTTGTGTCCAGCGTGGACCAGTTCCAGTGTTTCCTGCATAATAGATCTAGTCAATGTCTTCATGTCCACATGTATTCATCCTTACCTGTGGCTGCGCAAGCATATCCACTAGCCACGAACATACCGTCCCGTCCGTGCTGCTCGTGATCAGATTATGTGCATTCTGTGTTCCCACCATCTGCATCGCATACACCGGATGCGTATGTCCCGCCGCAGACAACGGCGTCTTCAGCACTGGCAGGTGCTTTGACCGCGTATCCCACAGCAGTATCTGTCCCGAGTACGTCCCACCAAAGACCAGGTTCGAATGAAACGGCGAAAACGTTACCGACAACACGTCCGACTGTCACATCTCTATCAGTCTTACCCTCAAATACTTCGAAGGTGGCCCAACCTGCGAGTGAAACACGAATTCTGGCCGCTCTAGCAAGTGCAAATTCCACACCGCGACAATGCCGTCCGGCTCGTTCAAAGCTACCGGGTTCTTGTTGTACGACGCCACGCAAAGCTCAGGGTACTGCAATCGAGTTAGCCACAGCACTCTACATCCACTTAAGCCAGACCTTAGGTGACCAGTCCACATCCGTTATCGACCGATTCTTTCCGTAGCGTTCGTCGTAGAAGGCACACACCCGTTTGACTCGCTTACCTTCCGAATCGTCACTACAAAGCAATGGTTACCACCTCGGAAAAACAGACAGCACGTAAACTTGCCCGTTCGTTTCTGCACCAATAGTGTAATCACGAATGTA
Organism: Austroboletus niveus; assembly: GCA_038090255.1. NCBI lineage: Eukaryota > Fungi > Basidiomycota > Agaricomycetes > Boletales > Boletaceae > Austroboletus > Austroboletus niveus. Next base: position 57,654 of record JBBPMJ010000131.1, read on the forward strand.
ATCATACCCGTCGTTCAGTGCACGCTGAACAATCTTGGACGACTGCTCCACAAAGTCGAGGAATTCCGGTGCAGCCAAAATGCTTGCACGTTCCTCCTCCGTCAGATCTGATGGTCCACACATATGAGTAGCGTCGTCCAGGTAGAAAAATCCATGTCCAACCTCGAATCTCTTGCTCGATCTCCTTTTCGAGTTGTACACTCTCTTCCTCCAGCTCCTTCTCCCGAGCGATACGATCTGCTTCCAGTTCGCGTTCGCGTTCACGTAGTATTTGTTGCCGAATGTCTTCCTCGGAGATGACAGGCGTCTCTGGCTCTACCGCCGTCGTCTGAACCTCTTTATTATAAATCACGCGTTCCTATACGCGCCCCGTGAGATCATGCCAGTGTACAGTCAAAAGCAGTCATACGCGTTGCGGGAGCTCAAACAACTCTTGCTCCACATCGATGAGATCAATGGACCGCGGCGTCATGATCCTACAGCATCATCAAGACGCCGACATTCGACCAACGATACAACGTACCTTTCCACGACATGCTCCGTCGCCGAGTTTGCAACCACCATCGTCGTTCCCATACTGAACCTCTCGGAACCCACATCACTTTGTCGACTCGCACGACCAGACGGCGAAAACGCCGAACTGGAATGGAGGAGGGTACTCTGACGAGGTGGCGTGCCCGGCAGCGACGACGAAGGCGTCACGTCGCCGGTGCTGTCAAACCCGCCTCTGTTCACGCCTACGAGCGTGTTGACGAGCTCGTCAATGTCGCGACGCGCTGCAGAGGACGGGCCGAGCGTCTAGAAAGCCGATCGTTCGCTCAGCCCCGCGATGCGCCCCAATGGCGAGGTGGTCTCACCTCGGATTGGCGTCGCTCGGTTTCTACGCGTTGTCTGTCCGCTCTGGCTTTGCGCAGCTCTGCGAGTTTGGCCCGCTTCGCTTCGATCTCTGCTCGTCGTTTGTCAGACATTGGTCGTCGGTGTCGTGCAGGCTCTAAACACGTGGGAAAACTTGCTGCCGACAATGTCAATGACAGAAGTCCGTCGGGGTGCAATGCGACATGGCTGGCGTCAGCACACCTCACTGGTGCCCCATTCATTGGCCATATTCACAATCTCCCTCTGCACCCCGTCCCACATTCGACGATAATCACCCGGCGACTCATTCAAAACAGTCCACCCCACTCAATTAAGGAATATGACCGCGTAAAACCGCGCCATTAACAACGGTTCTCGAATGGGCAATATGGCGAGTGAGAGCCTCGTATTGACCATGTTACAGATCGCTGGTTCGTCTGCTGACAAGGTCGGCATGCTCGGATCGACGCACACTGTGGCCGAGTTCATGTAATTTTGGGCAATGCGGGACGAGGAACAACAGACGTGGGGAGGTAGACCCCAACCGTTGGCTTCGGTCGAAACGGAATATCTCCAACTAAGGTTGTGCCCGGGCCCTTGATCGTCTCTCAAAGAGATTGGATTGCAAAGGTGGAAAGTGAATTCGTAACTTACTAACTTAGAGCTTGTTCGGCATCCATTTTGTTAGCAGCTGCTTTCGAAACCCACGGCTTTAGAGTAGTATAAGTTTCAAATGTACAGTAAGTACAATACAGTTGTATATAAGGCGAGTCATCATCGACCGCATCGCTGAGGCAGCGCTTTGCGTTGCCCGCGACTTTGTTCTCGTCCTCGTCGTCGCTGCGTGGTGCTGGGAACGCCCTTGCGCTGCCCGCGCCCTCGTCGTCGTCGTCGCCATTGTCGCCGTGTAGCGATAGGGGCGCACTTGCGTTGCCCGCGTCCTCGCCGTGTGGTGCTGGGCGCGCCATTGCGTTGCCCGCGCTCGCATCGTCGTCGCCGTGTTGTCGCCAGGTGGTGTTGAGATGCCCTTGCATTGCCCGCGCCCGCGCCGTCTTTGTCGCCGTGTCGTCGTGTGGTGCTGGGCTCGCTCTTGCGCTGCCTGCGCCCGCGTTGCGTCATCGTCGCCGTATGGTGTTGGGGGCGCCTTCGCGTTGCACGCCCGCGTCATCTTCGTCGTTGTTGCCGTGGCTGCGTAGTTGGGGTCGCGGCTGCGTTGTCCGCTGCGATGCCCACGGTCGTGGCTGCGTCATCCGTGTTCGCAGCGTCCGTCATCGTGGCTGCGTGGGCGTGGCTGCGATGTCCGTCATCGCGGTTCCGTCGCCGTCAGTTGCAATGTTGTGGTCGTGACTGACCTTCGACGTGGCTGTGTCGTCGGTTCGCGGCACCGCGATCGCGCCATCGATTGCGCGCCGCCGACGTTATCTGTAGGAGACATGAATGTAAAAGAGAAGAAAGTTCTCGGTGAAGGCCATAAAAGTATGTAAGTTGTTAATTTACTGATTGGCATTTATACGAAGAACATCATATGTAACAAAAGCAAAAGCTGTCCAGCAGCAAAGTCCCCAAAACCGTCACTCCCTGGACTATGAGTCTATCGATTTCATACCACTTTCATATACTCCGAACGCCTCTGTAATGTATTGTTTGTAAAAGCAACCTGTTTGGAGGCGGTGTTCACCCATGATGGGCACGCTTGCGCAGTATTTATTCATACGGCAGTCTTGCGTCGGATGGTTGAAGATGCCCGTCGAGTTGCACTCTGCTAACTGCTTGTTGATACATGCGTAAACTTCGATAGTACGATTGCAGGTGGCATAGCGGGACAGCATAGGGTAATATACCAAGTTTCTGTGATAGGCTTCATACGCCAAACTCTCTGACGGACTGGTACAGGTGTCAGCTCGAAATAGCATTGGTAAGGCTTCATATCGCTCACTCGCTGGAGCCCTTCTTCGGAATAATCAGGGAGGCAAGTTCAGCCCTAGTGGTCAGAATCTTTTCCTCAAAAGTTGAATCATTATGCCTGCTGGATGTCAGCCTCATCGCAACATGGGAAACCGTCTCGCTCACTTGGGATCGTTTTTGCATGCGGGGGCGAAGTCACCACCACCCCTGGCAACGCGGATAGATGCGGCAGAAGCGAAGAGGGCGAAAGAAAGTGCAGCAATGAGGAAAAACTTAAGAGAAAGATAAAACATCTCACAGAGATGGGGAGCTGAAGGAGGAGGGACTCCATGTTTTATAGTCTGTGTTCGGTCGCAGATCTGTTTGAGATAAATAGATACCGATCATGTGATACCTAACCGCTGCTACGGTAAGTGCTTAAAAGGTGCACTTGACAAGACAAATCTCGTTCTCTGAAACTTTTAAAAGGTTTGCACTTACCGTGGTCGCAGCTGTGTAGGATCGGAGACTAAGCTCGCGGCGAATGCACGGAGGCACCTCAGGCAGCAATTTCTGAAGTTGTATGAAGTACAGTAGTAGTATGCCATCTCTGAGACTCAACATCGCTCTGTGTCGGGATCAACAAAGCGAGTGCACTCAAAACAAGAGACGAGCGGACTGGAGAACAACATCAATTAAGAAGATCAATAATACAAAGGAAATACTCACCTGGAGAACAACAAGAAACACGCTAAGGTGTCCTTGCGTTCTCCAGGAGCGTTATATAGGCGTATACACGAGGTGAGGGCTGTACATATGACGAAGCGTGATCATCAATATAGATGACTAAGGAAAATAAACGAGAATCATGACACTCTGGCAATCTTGGATCGACCTCAACATCATTTTGTCCCCCTGTACCCATATCTGGCCTCCTGGCCCACTGATCTGTGGGATGGTTTGGTGCGATGAGCTGGTAGCTGGTGGTAGCCGATGCTAGCCGAAGATATCATATCAGTCAGTCCAAAACCAATTCACAGATTGGCATCTTGAGGTGTTCATTCCTTCAGTGAATTGGTTCCTTTGGCAAATCAGTTCCTCCGGCCATTGGTGCATCTATGGCACCTGTGGGTACCGCTCAATTTGGTCATTTTGCCGCCGAGTGGTCTGTGTTAGGATTTTTCTTTACTTTTCAAACATTGTTGATTTATATTGCATTGTTTCTTGAAGGTGTAGAATCTCTAGTAGTAGCACTGGTATTAAAGGTAAGTACTGTACCTGTAGAATCTCTAGTAGTAGCACTAAAGAAAGCTAACTATGGCAAGTACTACAAACATCACGAAAACTGGAATCCTCTGATAAGGCCTTATAAGGCCAATAAAATTTAAACAATAAGTAAAATAAGTAAAAATACATATAAGGTCTTATCATGCTTCTTGTGTCTGGAAGTAGGTATTTGTGTGATGGAAATATGCAGTAAGTATCACACATGAGGAAATCCTTCAGTTAGTATCACACTTTGACTCATTGGCTGTGTTTGCATCTCTTACATATATTGTGCATCAGATAAGGTCTTGTCATGCTTTTCATGTCTGGTAATAAATATCTGTGCAATGAAAATGTGTTGTGACAGAATAGAGAGGAGTAGTCTTGAAGACTACACAGTAGCTCACTTCGTAGAAACACTATAGTAAAACTACTGTACTCAAACTGTAAGTAAACAGTGATTAAGTAATCTGGTGGCTGTACGACTGCACTCTGTTTGCTAACTAGTGCTATCCGAATATGCAACAACAAAATGTGCAATAAGTGTCACTCAGATTCACATTTGCCACATTGATATTTCTTACATAATGGGAGTAACTTAATACTATTGGATACAATTGGGAAAATGTGTGCACGTGAAACATTATGGTAGGTAGTCTCAGCCAGTAGTGTAATCGGCATTTAGAAAAATCTTACATAGATTCATTCACATTTGGTATTCTTGACAATATTTGTATGTATTATTTGTAATGGGAAGGAATATTAGCCAGAGTGATATTGTCCGCTAACAAACTCATGACCAATTCGTCCCAGGAAAGTCATGAAGATAAATCTTCAGATCATAAATCTTTCAGTCTACCATTGTAAAATAAACCTAAATAGATTCCTAGTGTGCACACGACACTAATATACATTTGTTAGGAAATCAAGAAGCAGTTCTACTGCTTGCCAAAACAATTACTTGCCAAAATCTCTTGAAAAATTTAGAAATAGTACCACACAATGAATAAGTTGGCAAAGAGTGAAATAATGGCACATATTGTAAACATAGTCAAGGACTTTACATATTCGCAAGCAATAGCATATACTGATTAGTTGACAGAAACTAGCAGAAATATAACATTTGCAGTCAAAAACATAGAGCCATTTATTAGACATCAACTTCATTATTAGCCTACTTTACAGAAGCACTTCTCGGACATGATCAATGACCCACTCTCCTCTTCTTGAATGACACTGCGACAGATCCTTGAGATGGGTCTTGAGTAGTATACTGTAATACAGCTCTGTGACCAAATATTTCTCTGAAAAAAAGTTTAGTATGATAGCCCATGAATATAGTATGACATACCTGCTCCACCAAAAGAGCAAATCATCTATGGCATGTTTCTCAGCATTGTCTGCCTTCTCGAACCAAGTGACAATTGTCTCGAAGAATTTCTTATGGTTGAAAAGCTCGTCCAGTGGTCTCCAAGCGCCACAGCTCGACAGCGCAAATCATACCTATACCAATAAGTTGATAATCCATGTCGAATGTTTTAGGAACTCACCTGCACTGCAATGTACGCAATTAAGTGCGGGGTCACCTTCTTCATGCCAATTTTCTCATATACACAGTGCTTGATCCTCCTTTCTCCGAAGTGACATTTCACTCCCACACTTGTCGAAGGGGAGGTTTCTTCCTGATTGATGGAAGTGGGCGATGTGAATATCAACTTGAATGCCTTACGGATGAAGTATGAAAGTAAGTGTCTGGCAGGTAACATAAAATATGACCATACCTTGACCAAAAGAGCTCCTTTGAAGAGCCCTTTGCTGGGATCAGAGTTGTCGTATTTGCCATTCTCATACAGGAAACGTGGCCAATGGTCAGCTGTAATAAGAAAGTCCTTATGCCAGTTTTTGATTTTCTCCCATTCTCTGAAAGAATAATCAGATAGATCCGAAGGTCTATTAAGTGTACATACTTGGTGTCATCCCAGTTAAAATCAACTGGGCACAACATTTTTGCTGTGACGTCATTGAACAATCCACGCAAGGATTTATCAGTTGAGAATAGCAGAGGATTGCATTGGTTGATCCATGCAATAATATATTTCTTCAGTTGAGCTGCATCATCGGCACAAGCAGAATCAGCTCCCTTCACAAGCTTATGTACATAAAACAATCAGCAGTATGCATGTTAAAATAATGGCAAATATGTTACCTCCTTGATGATGCCTGTGACCTCTTCCATATCCTTTGCTGCATCAATCGTCTGCTGCAGCTCAGGAATGATGCAGAAGAGGACTTTCATGCTTTCATTTAACCATTCCTGCCTGCAAAACAAAATCAAATGCATACCAGAAATCTATGTGAGGACATTGTACTCATCTAATTCCTCCATGTCGCCTTGTGAGGTCAGAGGAATCAGGTCGCTAACATGGTCACACATTGAGACCAATCTTCGTATAGCTCTTCCACGTGTAGTCCAATGGCCCCTACATACTCATGAGCAAGACATGTACAAACTCCAGAACATGACTTACTTCTCCATTTCGTGCCTCTGCATCTGAGACATTTGTAATTGACGTCAGTGTTTGAATGCCTGTAAGCCAGACAAAATGCTCTTTAAGCAATGAAAAAGGAGTATTATGGGCACTGGATAAACCTCACTGAATAAGCCACAAGTGAATGTACTAAAATCTAACGTATCAAATACTTAGTGCATGGCGTAACCATGAAATAATTGAAAACATCACCATCAACCCTGCACTGAATAATCTATGATATATCACCCTGAGAATAGCCCTGAACAGCCTATAGGATGTGGGTATCAACATAGGTTAATTGAATACATATGTATCCATACTGCTGACCCTGCTCCAGTAAAGATAACAGCGGTGACTGATGAAGCCGGTACTAGCGAAGCTACAGTGAGCTCAAAAACCCTTTTCATGCTAACCCTAATGGCAGTGCGCGAAGCGCACTGCCAAAAACCATGGGAATTTCACTTAGCTTTGGTGGAGTTATAAATAGTAGATACTCTTGGTTACAAAATCACCCCCTAGGTCATGTGATTTGGTTCACACACTGTCAAGATATAAGCAATATAAAACAACAATGACATGGAAAGAGTTTTTGAGCTTTTGAATTGGTGAGTAGAATCATAGTGTATTT
>JBBPMJ010000132.1:0-64149 GCA_038090255.1 Austroboletus niveus
GTGTCGAAAAAGGCGACTTCACGGACGATGTTGTTGAGGCATCCGACAAGGATAGTGAGCGTGCGCGTTGCGAGGGAAGTCGGGCTGTTGTCCTCGAGCGGGATTTTGGAGATAAGCTGGGCGATGAAGCGGGGGTAAGCTTGGGCGGCGTAGATGCGATCTTGGGCGAGGTAGAGGGCGAGACGGGATTTCGGGAGGGAGAGGGAGGCGGCTGAGGTGAGGAATGGGTGGGCGGTGGCGGCGGCGTACGGGGTAGGCGTGGGCAACGAAGAGAGGTGCTCGGTCAGCGCCATTATCGTCGTCAAGCACAGGCCAGTCACTGACTATGTTCGCGACGAAGCTGAAAGTGTTGCTTTCAGTGGCTCACGGTATGTTTTGTTTTCGTATTACTATACATGTCGACTAATTTCCTGCTCGACGATCGTTGACGACCAGGATCAGGCTTACTTCCAAATCAAAGGCAACGCACGATCTTGTGGTAACAAACAATTCAGTGCAATACAGGGCATGTTTCTCTCGAGACTTGCGCGCTATGAACGATACGAGTACACACTTCTGACAATACATATATCAACTTAACAGAAAAACAAAAACAACATTACGCTTTGCCGACACCAATCATCTCCTCCAGTTTCCCCGAGTTCATATCTGGACACCTGGGTACGATCCTGCACTTGAATGGAAGAGGATGTCTGACCCACAGGAAACGCGAATCAGTACCCATACCTGACAATTCAGAAAAAATAAATCAAGTATCCAACTCACACTAAAACTCCATTCGAAAAGTTTGGCTCGGGCGACATCTCTTCGCCGTTCTCGTCCAGAGGTTTCAGAATCTTGAAAACCGCCAATACATTCACGATGGCTATCCACAGCAATGTGTCCGCAAAGTACTGCCCGACACAAATTCGCCGACCAAATCCAAACGCAATGTGCTCGATTTCCTTGGGTTTCAGCGATCCACTCTCGTCCAAGAAGCGCTCAGGAATGAATGCGTCCGGGTTTGGGAATCTGGACTCGTCATGCGCCATAGACCTGGTGGGACTTGTTATCGAACTTTGAGGTGGAATGAAACTCGAACATACCAGAGATTTGGGAGGACGATAGCACCTGAGGCGATCTTCAGGATCATGTGTGGTCGGTCTTTTGGGACGCATACTCACCTTTTGGGATATGAAATCCATTGTATATGTCGTTGTTCATTGCAACGTGGGGGGCAGCTGTGGGGGATCGATAACAAGTTGTGAACTAACGTGCTACAGAATAGCTCACCAAGAGGTGCGACGGGATTGTACCTGAGTGTTTCCCAAAGGATGGCATCTAACAACGGCAACGAAGAACGATCAGCCATCGTCGGCAATCTCGTACTGCCCACTACAGCGTCGATCTGTGTTTGCGCTTTTTCCTGCACCGTTGGATTCAACATCATCACGAGAAAAAATGTCATCAAGACCGAGTGTGACTGTTATATTACTGTCAATCGTCAAATAACCAGAAAGGACATGGCACATACCGTATCGAATCCAGCTACCACATCGAACGTGATATATGAGAGTCAAGGATTACAAAAAGTATCCGAGGGCATACCCAAAAGTGCCGACCCAGATGCCTCCTTCAAGGCTTCCGTCCATGATTGTTCAGGTGAAATTCCTTTCTCTTCCAAGTTTCGCAGCGCATCGTGTACCATCGACATACCAGAACCATTGCTCCGCTGACACGGGTCATTCCAGTTGTTCAATGCATAGCACAAGATCAATCGTAAAAATTACGTACCACTCTTTGAAGAGAATACGCAAACAGTCTTTCAAGATACTGTTTCGAATATGCATTTGCAATTTCCATGTCCCTCTTGAATGACATGCCAGGAAACCAGGATGGTAGGTAGAGCACTATCATCACATCCATATCGTAACGTAGTGCGCGGGACAGGAAATGTTGATCGACTCACATGACGGGAAGGCACCAACAATAAGAGCAATGTCGGGACGCACAGCAGGCACAACGATTTTCAACGTCTTTTCTGCTATGTCAAGCAGTTCATCATGGCGAGATACTGGGTCATAGTCATATGCGCAGTTCAGAATCAATGACCCCGTGTATCTGAATAGCGAGCTGAGATCTGGGTCTAAACTGTATTAACACTCGTACTCACTCTAACACATGATCATCCAACTCTTCTGGGGAATGTATCAGCCGTTGGAGCAGGCGACACATTTTGCGGTGTTGAAGAGGCAGAAGCCTTGGTATCACGTTAAATCGAAAAGTCTGATGAAAAAACCGCCTGTGCAACCGCCATCGATTTCCATATGGTGCGAGAACAGTGTTGAAATACAGTCCACACCTTGAACGGTAAACTGAGGTCAGAGAATTGTGAAAAAGAAGGAAAGAAGGATCTAACAATTCATTGGTAATGAAGAATGGACGGTCTGAATAGTTGCTAGACCGGTTCTCGAGCAGGTCCTTCGCAATCCTTTCCGAATTGATGATGATGACATCCTTTCCCATCAATCTAGAATAAACAATGTCGCCTACATGGATAGTGGCATAAGTAAGGTGAGGCGGAACTGAATACCTCGTGACTGACCGTACGTCTTTGCCCACTCGGCATATGTCTTCCAAGGAGCATCTTTGTTGATCCCGATAACATTTCCAATCCATGGTATTCCAGGGGGACCAGGGGGAAGAGAGTGAGAGGCGTGCTTCCTAAGAATCCGGGGTCTAATGTACACAGAAACAACACACCCGAGAATCAAGGTCAATACGGCTGTCGTCCAGGCGGACATCGATGATCGCACAAGCGAGATAACAATGCCCGGTGACATTTTTGTTTTCCCGGCACTAAAATAGATCTAGACTAACATTGCCTGCCTAGCTGCTTGTCTGTAAGAATGTCCGTGAGAGCTTTCGATGCTGAGATCTAAATACCTAACACAGGACAAGTGTGTTCTATATTCTCATCCTGCCATTTTGTCAAATTCGTTTTGCAGTAGAAAGAAACTAAAATGAGCTACCTTCAACGCACATGACAACAAGGGGTGCAGCGTGTCGTGAAGCAGTATGTTGCAAGATCGTAACGAGAGAAAAGGTACATATCATGCTGCATGTAGAGCCTTGAAGCTCTAGCAGGCCCTCAGATGTGATGTTTGATGTATTTCACTCCAGATGGATGTTGGGGACCTGCGATGGAAACCGGCTGCCAGTGAACATGTCGTCCGATAAAGGTGATATATGCTGTGTAGAATTTAATTCGTATTTGAGTTGGATCAGGAGAGATGCGCGCAGGTCCTTGCGTAGAGCACCCCAGACACAAGTACGTCCACAAAAACTTGTTATCCAATGTATATCCTCGTCGAACGGGATAATTTTGTGAGCGGCATCGATCTGGTCGAGGAGCGATGGCGTACGCCTTGGATCTAAAAGGAGGATGAGTGGACTCGGGTGCTAGGAAGAGATCCCTCATTGTCACATTTAGTGCAAATGTGTGGGATGTATCCTGTTCCGAACCTTAAATGATGATCAACAGTAGCAATATGGTCATAAAAGAGGACTGAGAATTCATTCGTGACAAGCAATACGAATTTTTTGATCGAATGGTGTTATATCAGCACCAAAAAAATGACCGCATTTTACCGTGCGCACCGCACTGCACTGTCGTTTGCAAGTTGGTGTTGAACCGCGGTATAGTGTGGGTGCTACACTAGCAAAAAAAAGTGACCGTATTTATTGTAAGTGAAAAAATGGCCACTCTCGACCTCGTTGGAAGTTTATGCTTACCGTGTTGTACTGTAGCTGAGCATGTTTTATACTTCACAACGCCGACGACTCCAGCGCTGAACTTTCCCACGTTTGAATAATTTCATTTGTAATTGATAACGCCTCATTACAGAGATGGCCGAATGAACATCTCACCACGGTTTGCGGTTAAAACATCCAAAGAGAAATAAATTAATAACCAGGCCTTGCACGCTACGGTCTTCCAATTTATCCGGTAGTTACGAGTTAACACAAAAGACGAACCAGCATTGAGTGTCGCATACTAAGGTAGTGTCGAGCGCTGTCCCGAAAAATTTAGTCACGTGTATTCCTCATCCGACCGTCTTGTTCTTCGACAGCGTCCACGCGGTCTGTAGTTCCATCCGCTTAATCGTACCCTTCCAACGGGTCGACGGAGCCCATATGGGTTTCATTGGTTTCTGAGCCGACACGATAATATCTTCATGCTGCAGATGGGCTTGAGTCACAATTACTTGGCGGAAAAGAGTCCTTTGATAGAGGAATTGGCTGATCCAACGATAGCGCCACAGAGAAGCGAGACGAAATCGGGATTAAGGGAGTCAAGGTTGCGCCTTCAGAAGAGTATGTCACAGGGTCAATATTGAAATGCCAGTTTACAGTGAAAGTCGGGTATCCGGATCGGTCGATGGCGCCAACCCTGAAAGACGAGTGTTTACCCTAGCGCTTTCCAAATGTTTCCACCATGGTATGATCCGTTTTCTTGTGTGAACGACGAGCCTGATCGTCCATGATGTGGAAAAGTCGAATACGAATCAGTGGTGAGTGTATCTACCTATTTTCTCTTCTTTCATTCAGCAACTTTGCTTACTTATGTCAGTTGGTCCATACGTCGGACAAGACCCTGGCCAGGTCACGCTACGTCTTTTACATGCTCCTTCAAGTCCATCAATCGGTCTTCCAAAGCATGTCGACCTGTATCGCGGGAATCTTGACCTGCCACGTCTGTCTGTTGCCTGTTGCCAGACCGGAACATGTTTCAACACTCTCCGACGAACTGTGAATCAGTATCATTTATAGACGGTCGTCAAAGGAACATATCATTCTAGTGAGCTCATCCGGTCGCATATCCGATTCGACTGCACTTTGCTTTGGCATGTGTCACGGAAATGTCAGCACTTCCCATCCATTTGCGCCAATTTTTTCCATGTAAAACCTCTGGCTGTCAACATCTTTGATGAACCAGCCATCATTTTCTCACTTCTGCCTAGGCATTTCATTTTTTCCTCCCAAAAAAAAAAAAAAGGCCCCGTCAGGGCGAACGTCACGATCGAACCCTTACTGCTCATGAAGATACAGGATCGAAAATCGTTCAGGTACTTATAAAAGACCTCGAGACATATTCCCCGTTACATCAGTTGCCTCGTCACGGCTACCATGGCGTCCAAGCTTGCTCTTTTCGCTAGCCTTCTGCTTGCCTCTGCGGCTCTGGCTCATCCATCGTCTCTCCTCGAGGCTCGCCCTGCACGCCGTCGCGAAATTCCCCGACCGGTTCTAGTCGACGCCACCGGCACTACTTCCAACGTGGCTTATACTGACAACTGGGCCGGTGCCGTCTTGAAAGAGAGTAACGTTCGTTTCGTCTCCATGACACGCAAGCACGCTCGAACTTCATCATTGTTGTCCAACAGAGAACTTTTTCCACCGCCACTGGCACCTTTACGGTCGTCACTCCTTCTGGTGTTAACAACAGTTCAGCTTCTGCTTGGGTTGGCATTGGTGGAGACGACTGTTCGAGCGCGCTCCTTCAGACTGGTGTCGAGTTTAACGTTGACGAAGATGGGAGTATCTCTTACTGCGGTAAGTGAACGTGCGAGGTCTAGCAGTCTAGCAGTCTTTCAAATCTCACGTTCATCGGGCAGCTTGGTTAGAGTGGTTCCCTTCCGCCGACTACCTCTTTACCAACATCACTATCAAGGCTAACGACGTCATCCGGGCCTCCGTTACTGCGCTCTCTACGACGTCGGGCGTCGCCTACATCGAGAACCTGACGAACGGCCAGACGGTCGCCGCGATCCTCAACGGTACCGTCGCTCTCTGCGGGGCGAACGTGCAATGGATCGTGGAAGACTTTCAAGTGGGAGGCAAAGACGTGCCCCTTGCCAACTTTGGCACTGTCACCTTTTCGAATGCAAGCGCCACAGGCCCGGGCGGCACGTATGCGCCCTCCGGTGCCCTCCTTTTAGATATTGTGCAGCACAACCAGACCCTCACATCCGTCTCTCTTACTGATTCGAGCGTTTCTGTGTCATACATATCATAAACGAATTGGTGGATGGGTTGCTGGCTGTCGAAAGGCAAACAAGTGCGTAGCATTCACCCGTAGTGTGCGTTTTTTCCCCGTAAATATACATCACCTCTATTCTCACGTTTACATAACACTGTATATCCAGTCTCGCTCAAGTCGTGGTGTTGTGCTCGCCCATCGGACCATCCCTATATATTTTGAAACAATGACCAAGTCCTAGTTGGAGAACAATATGATATATATGGGTCGGTAGATAAAAAGGCAAAGCGCGTTATGTCTTGTAAAACTGGTCTTTGATCTTCCAAGGTGTGTCATACCACCCAACCTTTTCCAACAAGAGGTATTGTACCACCTTGCGGGAATCAGCAAGGTCCGATTTGACGACTTGCCCACGCTTATCAATGATGTCGATTTTCTACATCGAAAATGACACGGTCACCGACGTCAGTGGTCGACAAATAGCACAGGCTCACCTGCATGGTATTAAACTTGACGAGGACTTGAATGAGCAAACGATGCCCGTTGATGGGTTCAGTGTTTTCAGTATAGACTTCGCCTGCTCGGACGGAAATGATATCTACTGGCGTGGATGCTCTCCGTTCTAAAGAATGACCAGAAGGAATTCCCAGGTTTCGTATTAAAAAAAACGACCCACTCTTTGACTCTGGGAACAAAGTTACATCGGAGACGTCGCTGGTGATCGCCCACGTCCACTTCTCTCCCCTTTCACGGTGGCGCATAGCTCTAATCGTTTTTTGCTGGAATGGACCCGATGTAAACTCTTTCACCGTATCCTCATGTCCTCTAGAACAGTCAAGTTGAAGAGCGATGTCTGACACGAATATCCAAAAGTCGCACCTTGCGATCGAAACATTCACTTTGCGATAGGTATCAAGAGCCACTTGACGCAACGGAGCCAACAAGGCATCTGGCGAGTTGTTTCGCACACTCAATAAACGCCCCAACGTCTTAACGCGTAGTTTCACACTCCTTCCAGGGAAAGCATTTGCTCTCGTCATGATAAACATGCTAAGAAAATTATGATAGTGTCAGAACGTTTCGGCAAGGACGACAGAAGCACACCTATATGAGTTCTTCATCCAGTTGCTCGTGTTATGCTTTATCGCGTACCAGAAATCGCTGTGTCATGCAGTGCTCGACATTGGCGCACAGTCAAGGAATACAATGAATGACGAGTACACACGAGAATTTGCTCGACGCAAACATAGGTTTGGAGAGCAGCGAGCTGAGCATGAGACGCAGGTCATAGGGTATTTCCACATCTGATACGTAGCAAGTTGAAATCACGCCGTCGCGCAAAACAAGAGGACCATACCCAGACTGTCCATTTCCGTCCCCCATACGTCGGCGGTGGGGTACATTTTGCTGAAACGCTTCATGCTCTGTATCGCTTGCAGATTATGCTCCGCAGCACTTTCAAGCGTGGAAGGCTTGGAGTTGGACTTGTTTCCCTTTCGTTCAGAGGTCTCCACCTTCGGTAAAGCGTTCCGGGAATTCGAGGACAATAGTTTTTGTTTCGTTGCGGCGTAGGACCGAGAACGCAAAGAAGGCCATACGCGTGCATGGTGTCTCCATGATATGCGCGTTCCGAGGGCGACCGCTGCCATCGTCGCAGTGTCCTGGCAAAAGAAAATGTGCACAAGGAGATATTTCCAAAACAAGAAAGTCGTCGGATGCTTCCAGTAAATTCCCACGGACGTCGCCGAGCCGTTACGAGTGTGCCCCGGCCTGGCTACTATAAAAGAATTCACCGGCACAAAATTTCGTTCACGCTTGTTTCTTACCACTACCGTATCGACTGAACATGCCTGTGGGTACATTTTTACTCCGTGTTTTCAAGCGTTTTATTCACTACATTGTCAAGCGCTCCTCGCGTTCTTCTCGCCCTGCACCAAGGCCTGCTGCCGCTCCCGCGCAGCAGTCCCGCGGAGCTCACACTGCTACGATGCCCCCACAAGCGGCCCACGCAAACCCCGCTCATGCTCCTGCGCCACCCGCGGCGGCTGCCCAACCTAGTCAACCAGGCATGTTTGCTCAAATGGCTGCAACTGCTGGTTCCGTTGCAGCCGGCTCGGTAATCGGACATGGCGTATCTCAGATGCTCTTTGGTGGTTCCAGTTCGGCAGCGAGCGCCGAGCCAGCGGCTCCCGTCCAGCAACAACAATCGTTCCAATCTGGCCCTTCCTGCGAGGTTCAGGCAAAGGACTTTACCCTCTGCTTGGAAAAGGCGGACGTGCAAAGTTGTTCGTATTATCTGGAACAGCTCAATGCTGTATGTCGTTCCCTACTCATATTTGATCTGTACATGCTGACGAGTGCCCAGTGCCGTGCTGCCGCTTCTAAATACTGATTGACTTGTACACGTATGGATCTAACAATACACCCCTCGTTGATTTATCCGCTGATTGATATAGTCAAACATGCGTAAATAATCGGATAGTCATTGGTGGAGTATTCATATTTGCCCTGATGCAAGCAAGGGTTGGTTGTGAGCTTGCATTCGTACTATACGTGTGTCGTTCTACTCAGAATAGACGGCACTCGAGTCACTTCTCTATTTCAGACGCACGTGCGTGATATGAATTGGGCGATGACTCTGAGAATGTGTAAATCGGTTATTGGCCGATTTGCTTCCCATTGTTCACCGCATTCTTCCCCCTCCTCAAGGTCCTTGTTGTTTTAAAGTGCAACTTCAGCTTGTGGAATCTCTGAAGACGAGTGACCCTCCCAAGAATGCTACCTCGCCTATCGATAACATTCGTCCAATTTCAACTTATCCTGCGATCGTACTTCTTTCCATGGACAATTATTAAACGAGTTCATACAAGTCCCTTCCCAGCGGGGACATGTATCATATCTCGTATCATCTCGCTCGATATTAAGAGTTCTATATTATCACAGCGCATCCGCTCAGACAGTGCTTCTAGAACTTCGAACATGTATACATTGATGGTCACGCGCCACTACGCTCGTTGGTCGGAATTCCGATTTTCCGATTTACGTGAGCACCCCTTCCATTGAGGACACCTCAATTGTCAAAGCGCCTCGCGGCTCCCCGGGAAGAAGGTAGAAAGTAAAAAATGAATCCCATTTTCTCGTGTTCTGTCTTTTTCCGCACGATGGACTTGTCCACGTAATCTTTCTAGTATTGCAACGCAGCGCACGATCTTTCGTTGCCCCAAAAGCCAGTTTTTTTTTCTCTTTTTTTGAGTGCGTACATACATGAAACAAATACCCTGCATACGTACCAGCATGAACATATTCGCATCGCCAGCAAAGAATAAATCATATCAAAAAAGATCGGCCTGCATCCATCCACCCTCCACGCACAGCGTAGGGTACCAGTCCAACCTCCTTGAATGGTCGCCGTCAGTACTTTTAGCCATGCCCCCCGGTCCTCTTGGAACGCCCAGACGGCATGTGCCGCTTCTTGAGCTTGCCCGGCGTTGGCGTCCGACGCGCTTCCTCCGCCTCCCGCGTCCCCGCCCTCCCCCGCCGCTGTCCGTCCGCAGCTGCGGCCACTCTCCCGTCCCCATCACCGTCCTCGTCTTGCTCTTCCTCCTCCTCGTTAGACGGCGGGTCGAATATGTACGGCAGCGGCACCTCGCGCGTGACACGATACTGGTCCATGTTGCCCAGGTGTTCGTTTTCGAGACGGTCTGTCAGGAGAGGTCAGTGCGGTTCACGAGGCGACAGGTCTGCGTACAAAAGTTCCATTGCACTCTGCGGAGGACTTCTAACACGGCCGCGATGAACCCGCGCATCATGAAATTGGGCCCGGAACGGGGGACGTAGATGAGCCACATGAAACGGATGCATATATTAGACAGCTTCGAAAAGATCGAACGATGAGAAGGTGTCCGAGACGAGGGGAAATGCGCGAGCGTACCAATGCAAAGTAGTACGACTGCAACGAATGGCATCTTTGGTCACCACGTCGGACGAGACGAGCGAGATGAACGTACCGGTATTTGTGATTTGTACAGAAGCTCCGGTCGAAGCAGCGGGTATCGCGCGTGCGGCTTGAACACGGACCAATCCATCAAAAAGTCCTAGGAACGTGCGTTCGGTAGACGATCATAAACAGGGGAAAAGGAACCTACCCAAGCACATGCGTATATGGCATAGGCGGCTGCCGTGAAACACCAGAGAGCGTAACTCGCACCCACATGTGGATCATCTGACTTGCGCGTCAGCGGTTGACGATCAATGCCATCAAAATCCAACCGGGCGCACCTTGGTGCCGCCAATGATAGTAGAAAAAGTAGTAAATCATTCCCATACCATACTTTCCAGCCTATCCAACGATTAACTCGTGAACAAGAGGCGCAAATGGCATAAGCTTACGTTGATCAAGTGTGTCGGGAGCCTCGAATCTCGGTATCGTCTTAGACTCTGTACGAAACGGACCAAAAAGGGGAATACGCCGAGGAGATAGTACCAAGCCCAGTTGCGCGACGTGCCGCACGTCGTCCACGCTTCTTGTGCGCGTGGATCGTACGCTGACCAGACGAGGCTCTGGAACGCACGTTTCACACCGGAATCTCCGAGTAAATAGCCAGGAGACGTGACGTTGACGGGAAAGGACGCGTTTGAAATCGTTGGGGCGGGCACGGTCGACTCGGCCATGGGAAAAGGATCGTAGAAGAAACGCACGTAGAAACAGCCCACGAAGTACATGTTGGACAACGAATACACGAGGCTGGTGATCTGGTCGCTAGGAAAAAAAAAATAGGTGAGCAGGAGGAAACGCGCAGGTTTAAGGGTCGTACCCGAGCCAGAAATCAGTAAACTAGAGATGAGATACGATCAGACGTGTCGAATCCACGAGGATCGGTACGCGAACCTCGACTTTCCATATCCCGCTCGCACAAAGCTTAAAAAGGTTCTTAGTTGTCCACCAACGAGCACGTCCCCACACAAAATTCTGCATACGAAGAGGTGATTAGCATGAAGTGTCGAATGACGGAAAGAACGTACGTGAATTGGGTTAAACATGATAACAAGGGTGAGAGTCATCCAAATCAAGGGCCATAACATAGGAGCGCCAAACTGAAGAAGAGAGAAAACAAAGGCATATGCGAGAGCGCAGAGGAGAAAAGAGGGGAGCTGTCATGCAAGAGTCAGAACTGACCTTTTCGAGAGAGGAAAGCGAGACTCACTTCAAAGTACTCATGATGATCGAGCCTTGATCTAGGGTTCAATTCTGTCTCGAGCGTCAGGGGTGAACGTAGCAAGAAGTTCACGGACGCACCAAATATGAAAATGTAGTTGATTCTTTCACGCTCCCAGACGGCAATGTCAATGCCGATCAACAGTGCCAGCAGGACGGGTATGACGAGCACCGAGTATATAAACAATAGGATGTTCCAGGATGGGAGCGAGTTCCTGGTGTGTTCCTGGAAAGCTAACCGATGAAGTCGAGTGAGACCGTCCCAGAAATTCAAAAAAAAAAAATCTCACATAGATAAGCGCCTCCGATGATAGCGGGAAGAGCTAACCCGAGCCACCATCCGGATCGAAATGTACTAAAATGGTGCGTCTTGGACAACGGTCCGACTCGAAGACGGTCGAGGGCTTTCTTTCGGTCTCCGCGTTCTTTCCAACGCCGATGTCCGCGTATCAGCGAGGTGATGATCAAAACACGTGAATTCCAAACGCACCGAACCGCACCGTGAAAAAGTCTTCCATTTCTTTGAGCATGGTGCTCACCATCGCGCCAGAGGCGAAGGCCGAGGGCTCCACCTACTCAAACGCTTGCTCGAATTCCCAACGTCTTTGGTAAAATACAGGCGACACACCTTTTCCTTCATGTAGGCCTCCAAGACAGCAATCTTGGTAATTTTTTCATATTTCTTGAGGGCTTTTCGGAAGCCAGTGAGGTTCAGAATCTGCCCAGATATCCCAAAAATAGCAGGGGAGAGTCGATCGCGAATCCGATCGAGGACATTTTCAAAAGAACCCCAGGGTTAGGACGTTTCACGTGACACGAAGAACGTCGAAGACGCACCCTGTAATTGCTTAGGACCTCGAGGCCACTAAGAACGCGTGCCTCGTGTCAGTGGCGTGTTTGGGAGCAAAATGTTTCAACCAGTCATCCAAACTCACCGATAATGTTCAATAACAGCCTTTCGAAGTCGCCTTTTCGCGTGTTGGTACTCATAAGGGTCTAGGGTATTCGGACGCTTTGACCCAAACGACAGCCGAGGTCGCCTGGTGCTACTCGACCGCCTGGGTGCCGATCTGGTACCGGAGTCGTCTGGTGGTTTCGGGGAGGGCGTAGCATTGCTGTCAGTGACGCGGTCGACTTCGCTGCTCACCCTTTCCTTTTGCCAGGACCTATGATTGTCACCGCTCCGACGTGTCTGCTCGCTCACTCGCGGAGATAGCTCGGATGTATCAAGCGTCGCACGGCGGCCTCACAAACTGTAAGTCAAGGTAAAACATTGAAATTCAAAACAAATATACTCACCACCTCGTCCCGATTCGGAAGCCATGATAACATTGCTGCCTATTTGATATGGCTCAGTCGATTTCGCGGTGGGGTTGAACCAACCGATAAGCGACAAAAGCGCAGACGGGACGGGAAGCGCTTTTTGAGCCCAACTCGTGACTTTGGAGCGAGAGGATGACTGTGGGCATGATCAGGATCGAACGTGCTTGCGATCCACAGCAAAGCCCACCGACATAAAACATCTGGTGATGTACCCCGAGTTCGTTGAGCTGTTCTCTAAGTTTTTTGGCTCGTTCGTTCATTTCTTTTTCTCTCTCTGCATAGAAGGTTTCTACTTTGTCTAGTTCAGCATTCAGCATTTCAAAAAACTTGGTATGTGCTGGAGGTAGATTGGCGAGTATAGTGCGCAACGGCGGTGGTGAGAAGGATGCGCCTGAAACCGAGATGCCAATTTAACCGAGATCTCGAATGACAGCGAGGGAACCGAATACCTGAATCTCTGAAAAAGGGAAAAACTGGAGGCGAGCGTGGAGTTCTTGGGGGTGGAGGCGTCTGCTGGGAGGGTGCGTTGGACGACGTTACAGTCACGCGGGGAGGAGATGGGAGACTGGCCACGGCCACGCTCAGGGAAGGCTCTGATACACATTGTGAGCCTCCCATTGCGATCTGCGCCTTCTTGACTAACTTACTTTCTTGATTGCTCGTCCTGCGTCTGACAGGGGGGGCCGGCCCATGGGCACTTGAGCTCGTGGCTACATTCGTCGCAAGGTCCGTTTCAGCGCCTCGCAAGCGTGCTAATGTTGTATTTCCTCGGTTCATATATACTTCTGTCACGACGTTCAGGGACATGATTGTACGAGAGTGCATGTGCTCACCTTTGGGTTGGTCATTTTGCTCTTCATTGTTTGTGGGTGCATGCTGGGTATCATTAACATCTGTGGTTCCAGTGGAACTCGAGGCATCTGCCTGCTGCAGAATCTGCGCGCGTATAATTCCCAACTGGACTTTGAGCCCGCGATAGTCTCTGTCGAATGAAGAACGATCATGGCCATAAGGACATCGACGATCGAGAAAGAGTTCATTACATGTAGGCCTTTTTCCACTCGGGGGTCTGTGATATGCTGTTCAGCTCGACGAACGTGCAGACGGCAGAGAAATTCACCTGGGTATCCTGAAGGTATCTGGTAAGCGGAGTAGTGGTGGTGGTAGTGGTGACGAGAAATATTTGTCAGGGAGAGCCGATGTCGGGTAGCAGAATTGCTGCTCCTCACCGTGCAAATTTCATCTTGAACGAAGATCCTAAACGTTTGAAACTAAACTGCTCAGAGCTATTCAAGAGACTGTACTCGACGCTGCTGGACAGAAAACCAATGCGCCTTTCCAGAATATAACTGCATTGGTGAGCCGGCTATTTAAGTGCCACGAGGAAGGCTTTCCTTGTCACAGAGCATGTTGGAAGGAGCCACGTTGAAATTCGACCTTTGACACTTGTTTTTGTCGGGACACGATCAATCTCCGTCTGATCGATCATATACAGTGGTCTACGCGTTCGAGCTCTGTGGAGACCTACCAATCCAATGTTTCGATTCTTTCACGTTCGGCTAAACCGTCACACCACAAAGATCGGCCCTATTCCTCATACCAGCACCTGCCACCAATCGCATATCACACGCCCTCTGCTTCTCAAGCCCTAACCGACTATCGCGCGCTCATCAATGACGTGTACGGCACTCTGGTGGATTGCGACACCATGCCATCGCCCGGCGCGTCCCGGGAGAAGATCATTGTTCTTACGCAGTTTTCGAGGCAAATTTGCACACCCAGCTCCAACGCACCCCTATACGCAGATCCTCGAGGTACCGTCAACTACTGTGGGCGTCGTCGAGGGTCAACTTGAACGGGGATTCAGAGCACCACACATCCACCTCCACGCGCTCACCGTTCTAAACCCCGCTGAAGCCCCTTTCAGGCGCAACCGATCGACGCATTGCGCAGACTTTTCGCCGTCGTTGATCGTACCCCACCGCCCGACTCGCTCTTGCCTGCTCACCGCTGTCGACGCGTCCCCGCACGTGCAACCACCCGTCTGCGGTCCTCGTCGGCGCGATTCGCCATGATATCATCCCTGTGATGCAGCACGCGTTGCGCAGCGTTTGTATCAACAGACATGAGACAAACATGAGGGAACGAGGGCGTCACAGGCGCAAAAGTGCCGTCACTGGTGACTGCAGCACGATGAGACGCCGGGCGTGCCCTGGAAGAAGAAGAAGAATTGCGAGGGAAGCACGTCAGAGTCTAGACATCGTGTGACTAATGTCTCTGTTATTTTGCCTCGCATCCTCCAATCACAATCCTCGCCCTAGCCGAAGTCGAATCGGTCGTACTAGACGTATGTATGAAACTTTTTTTTACCGCGTGTGCATTCTACCCGCGTGACTCGATTCCGAACTCAATGGTCTGTCTCTGCCAGCAACACATGAGATCTTTTTAAAGAGCTTCTCTTTCGTTCCCGTCCTCAATAGCAGTGCGGTCCTCACAGACATCGCACCATGATTGACTGATCTTGGTTAGACCGAGGCGCACACGATACGATCGGTTCAGCCCTCTGCGATTGGTTCTCATGTTCACTACACGCGCCGAACGCAAATACGCGCCGAAAACGTGTCACTTTACTCGATCTCTATTCATCGATCGCCGATATGTGTGATCGCTCGTGTACGAATTCGGCTAGACGTCCACTTATCTCGGTTGACCGATAGGGATAGGGTTTTTTTTTCCCCTTTTTCCGCGTTTGCTCCAACACGGACCCGAGTTGGGGCGAAAAACATTGCAAGTGCGAGCTTGATGACGATCATATGTGAACATGTGAACGCTGGACTCGCGGACTGTGCACTATTGTTTCGCCCATGAGGATTTATTCCGAGAATTTTGCGAGCGTGATCGCTTTTAGTTCTATTTCTTTACCAGAGACATGTTCTATCAGCGAGCAACTGCCTCGGACGATAGAACGCAGTGGCACGATGCTTCCGGAATGCCGTATGAATGGCGCCTGCCACATCACAAGGCTGGAATGGTGCGCCTGTTCCACATCGCCCCGGGTTTTACCGATCCACGTGGTATCACATCATTCATGTGTCGTATCGTGCAGACGGCCATCACTTTGTCAGAACGACCATAACAACAAAAAAGGGTTCCAACTGCAATTCAAGGTGGATGAATGCGCCTCCCCAGAAAAGAAAGAGATTGTTTTTGTGGTTTCCCGCCCTCTGATTACATACCTCTCAGTAGACAGGTGGATAATTCCTCCGGCTTGCGATCGTTGTCCACGCCCTATCAACAAATCCGGATCCAGACGAACGACATCGAGCTCATGCATGGTGCATCACATCGCCGTTCGTGTGACCGGGCCTACCAGTTAGAGTGTGGTCGACGTAAAAACAGCGCGAAAGCTCCACTAATAATTTGATAAGTTAAAATGCAACCGGACGAGTCACAAGGTATTCTGTACGTGGGACGCGATCAAATCAATATGACCGCCAACAGCAAGAAGACGAGCACGATAATGAGAATCGTGATACACCATCCCGACTTGGTGTCTGTGTGAATTCCGGTCAGGATGACAACCAACCGGCCGGTAGGGCAGCCCACCTTCCGTCTCGCGTATGAATTTTTTCATTCGTCGCATGGCGCTATCGAGCTTGGAGTCGGAACGGTCCACGTTGCGTTCTAGGTCGTCCAGCATCCTGTGTGAAGAGCGTGAATGCGACCCCAACACAAGGCCGCCGAGCACTATCGCGACGTAAAGATACTCACTCGTTGTGTTGACCAATTTCCTGTCCCATCAAGCCGGCTTGCTGCAAAAGTGTCGTCAGCGTCCCTGATATCGACACCATCGTGCGATCCTGCTCTTCTATCATAAACTGCGGTGCGAATGCGCGAGGTCAACATCAGCAAAACCCGTGTTTCGGAAGAAAAAAAAGTACGCTTGCATACCTGTTGTTCTTCTCGTGCCCACTGATCGTCCTCGCCTCGATCATCACTAGGAGAATCGCCAGTGGTCGGCGCCGGCGACCGTGACCCACCCGCTGCAAAAGGTGGGGGATAGGGCGACTGCAGACGCGCCAGGGACTATGGAAAAAAGATATAGGCAGGGGGGTGTCAACAGGCATTAGCTGATGGCAGACGAGGTTCGCCCACACCGTTGTGTCCTCGACCTCCGTTCGCATGCTCTAGCTAGACGTCAGCATCATTGCATAGGAGAGCGTGCAGTCCACACCTCGATCTCACGCTTGACGCGCCCAACGTAGCGTCGCCGTTCTGCCACTTCAGCCTCCTCGAGGTTGAATAGCCGCGGGCCGTTCGACTCGACTACCCTTGCAAACGAAACGGAAATAAGGTAGTCAGCATAAATAATTCGCTGACGGGCTCATACGACGTACTTGACACTCTCTTCGAGGTCTTCGAGGTCTGCTTCGAGCGCTACGAGCGTCGTCTTGAGCTGTATGGTGACGACACATGTTTAGGTGCACGCCGTCCAAAGAAGTGAGAAGCCGTGATACGGACCTCGTTCCGAACCAAAACCAACTCTTCGCTCTCCTCGCGCGCTGTGCTGCGGATGCGGCGGTACGACGCACGCAGTGTCGTGGCTGCCTGAAGCGAGGACTGTATCTCCTGTTGTACAACGTGATAGGGGTCTGTTGACATGGCCGGTACCGTGTCTATGTCCAAGTGGGTCGTGTGGTCGATGAATGAAGCGCTGCGCCCCCACCCCCAGTCGACGCCGAACTGATGGCAACTGGTCCAAATTTTCCTTTTTTGGATAGCCATTTGCACAATTAGACTGGTAGCAAGGGTCCAGGCCATTCCTTAGTTGCACGGCCCACAGTTGATTGCAGATTGCACTTGTAGACTACTTGTACAGTTACAGAATTGATTAGTGCTAGTCGAGTCTTGAACGTTCCAAGTTGTTCGACTCATCTCAGTCATGGCATAAGATTTTATAGTGTCGTTGGACATTACCCCCACTCCAAGCTGGACACGACTTAAAGTTAACAAACACAACCAAATTGACATACCTACCTCCTTAGTGATTGCCTGAGCTTGGCGACCAGCCTTGGCCCTGCTCCGAGTTATTGCCTAAGACAAGCTACCGCTCGATACCAACCCTAAGTAACACTGTCATCAATCACTAGTCACGTCTTTGACAAATGTCTCATTAGCTCATAGGAGTCGCAGACATCAGAAATTTAGTCGAGCGTTTCTCACAAAAACACGAATAACGTTGACATTAGAACTACATACAATAAGAGGTTTACCTGAAGCAATACGGAAATTGGCATATACTAGCATCCGATGACGTCATAGTCCAGAACTACAGGGGTGTCAAGACAATATATAAGTCCTAACAAAATCTTTCATCCGACTCATCATGTCTTCCCATTCTATCCCAAAGACACAAGTAGCAGCCGTTGTTCCCGGCCCAAAGCAGGCCGTAGTCATCCAGCGAGACGTACCCGTCGTCCAGCAGTCCGAGCTCAATCCAGGCCAGTGCCTTGTCCGTATGATATGCACTGGGGTCTGCCACACGGACCTCCACGTTAGCAAGTCTGACTGGCCAATTAAGGTGAAACTGCCGTTGATTGGCGGACACGAAGGCATCGGTGAGATTGTCGCCATCGGCGCTCATACCGAGCAGACCCTGGGCATGGTCCAGGTCGGCCAACGGGTCGGGATAAAATGGGTTGCCTATAGCTGTCGTGACTGCGAGATGTGTCGCAAGGGTCTCGAGCAGAGTAGGTTTGGTTTCTCCCCTTCTTTGTCTCGGTGATGACGAAGATGCATAGATTGCGCCGCCGTGCTGCTTAGCGGATTAACTGTGAATGGAACGTTTAGCCAGTATGTGGTACGTACAAATTAATATTCTTCGTCGCCTTGAGCTCTATTCTCGTCCGAGAAATACAGGTGTCCTGGGTGCACACCGTAACGCCCATTCCGGAATCTATTGACAGCTTCGAAGCTGCATCTCTACTCTGTGCGGTAAGAAGTTCAATTCCATCGTATAAACAGTATCATAGAGCGCCAAAAATGTAGGGCGTGACTGTTTATCGAGCCCTCAAATACTCGGGTGCTCGAATCGGAAATTGGGTTGTCGTTCCAGGAGCAGGTGGAGGACTCGGACACCTAAGTAGGCACACCGTCCCCTTACCACTTGTCGTGTGACGTCTCGTTGACCTGAAACAAATATGATCTAGCTGTGCAGTATGCAGTAGGAATGGGAATGCGCGTTCTCGCGATAGGTAAACACCACCCACTTGACATTACACACGCTGATTTTTGCATGCCCATGTCGACAGATACCGGCACAGAAAAGCAAAAGCTCTGTATGGAATTTGGTGCGGAGAAATGGATTGATTTCAAGAAGACGACGAACCTCGTCGATGAAGTAAAGGAAGCTTGCGGTGGACTTGGTGCGCACACCGCCATCGTCACGTCGCCTTACAGCGAGGGCTACGCCCAGGCAGTCGAATATCTTCGCGACGGAAGCTCGTTGATGGCTGTTGGTATGCCGGCAGACGCAACGCTTGATACGTCCATCTTTTGGACGGTCGTCAAGGTACGTCGGCAAGATCAGTGTCGACTCTTGGAGGGGAGATCGGTCACATTTCTGCCCATAGAACATCTCAATCAAGGGATCATACGTTGGAAACCGCCAAGATTCAATTGAGGCAATCGACATCGCAGCTTCTGGAAATGTCAAGGTGAAATGCGCGGTGAAACCGCTCTCGCAACTTCAACAGTGAGTAGTCGTCATCGTGTCCATTCGGTCGGGAGAGATAACCAATACATCTAGGGTGTACAACGATCTCGAGGACGGGAAGGTAGCAGGAAGGATCGTTTTGGACGCATCCAAATAAACAGTCAGCAGAACTTTCAAAAATATGGATATGTAGTGTGCTGGATGTCATTGACGCAATCATTGAAATGTGCCAGATCTTGATAGTAACAAATCGCGAGGCTACCAATGAGTCAACTGCTACGAATGCTGCGAGTAGAAAAATGTACTGTTTTGAACTGTGCGGGAGTTTGATGCCATAACAAAAAGTCGGATGAAGGAGTAATTCCAGTTGTTATTGGCAATAGATTGGACACGGACATTTCAGTGTACAGTCACGCTATTAAGGCACGCCGAGAATTATCTCCATCATCCTTGTGCTCACCCGGCCCAAGTTCATGGAATATACCTAAATCCAGGCGTCTGTACGTGAAAACGCATAAGCAAAATTCGATCAGCCCAACCCTACCCACCTTGTCAGCCAGCTCGTGCGTATCCACGGGTGCATCGGGATCGATACGCCCTTGTACCGCATCGCGTCGTGCGTTATCCCACGTGTATGACAAGTACAGGACTACAGCCAGGATGCCCCCGAGTCCGTTCAGGACACACGTGGTTGTAAATCCTATGCTACACAACAAATGGGCACCAGGAAAAAAAGGAAGAATGGACCCTATGCTTACATGTACCGAGGCCCACCGGTCATGGGATAAAGATGCGTACCCAAGATTGATCCGGTCTGACCAAAGGCAACAACTATCGGTATCCCGGTAACCCGCTTTGACTCCGAGCCGAGATTGTGCGCAAACCATGCGAGGGTGATCCCAATTGGCGCGTAAGTCCCGCTGGTGATGCAGAATACGGCAAAATAGCGCACGTGCACGTTCGTCGGCACGACCAGCAGGATCAAATAGCCGACGGCAGCGAGGAAACACGACGCGGCGATGGCAAGTCCACGCGATTGGAAACGATCCGTATAATAAGCGACACTACACAGGACGATGGCAGCAACCACATATGGAGGAACAGTGAGCAATTGGGCGAGTGCATTAGCTAGTTGAAAAATATTTACGATGGCTTGCCTGACAGAAAGAGGGAAAGACGCACTATATCCAAACGTCGTAATGATGGTGGGAAGGAATGCGGAGATACTAGCCAAAGCACAGTTGAGACCAAATTGGATCACCCCGCCCACGTAGACTCGCCAATCAATCAGCGCTGCTAGAACGTGTGCTGCGGACCGAAGATGAATATAGTCAAGTACAAATCACACAGACAACCCCACCCACCTTTATTTAAAACTGTGCCAACGTCAGCTTTGGTCCCCCTCGATCCACGTCGCAACGCAATCTCTCGCTCTGTCTCCGTGAAGAATTTTGTCGACTTAGGTCGATCAGGGAGTATGAAAAACGTGACAATTCCGAAAATGATCGAAGGAATACCCTGCATCATAAAATGTTTGATCAACTCGCAATCGTCTTTTCGATGTATCATGTGATACCTCGATCAAGAATAGCACTCTCCAGT
Organism: Austroboletus niveus; assembly: GCA_038090255.1. Classification (NCBI taxonomy): domain Eukaryota; kingdom Fungi; phylum Basidiomycota; class Agaricomycetes; order Boletales; family Boletaceae; genus Austroboletus; species Austroboletus niveus. Next base: position 20,875 of record JBBPMJ010000132.1, read on the forward strand.
CTGATTCTCCGCCACTCCCACCAGACGTCTTCAAGGGAGGTCCATAATTGATGTGTTGAATGGCAAAAGCGATCAGTCCTCCAAACGCACTTGCGATGGCCGCAAAGCCGAACCAATATGCTATGCGGAGACCCAGTTCGTTCTTGGTGTAAAAGAAAGCTGGATTTTGAAGAACAAGATATCAGCAAGGCATCCAAGGAAACGAAAATGGAGGATATCGCGCCAAAACGTACAAAGGTATATCGGGATACCCGGTGCAATTGCAGCTTCGAATACCCCAAGACCAAGCCGGCTACAAAAGAGACCTGCAAAATTGAATGCAGATGCCTACACGAAACCGGACAATATGTGGATATAGAAAAAAAAATTCGTCGACGAAAACAGCGAGTGACATAGAATGAGCACTAACCGAGAGCGTGGAACAAATCCCCCATCCGACAGCAGCTGTGGCTATCCAGTATGAAGATGGAAATAGCTTGGAACAGACATTTACAGGGACGTTACAGAGAACCTGACATGATATAGTAGTAGGTTTTGGGAGGAATAACGTGGAATGGCATCACAGCATTTAAAACACAACGAGCAAACAGCTCGTGTTGGAAAGATGCTTGACCAAACTCACATATGAAAAGTAAAACGCCGAATTGGCCCAGTCGTAAAGAACTCCAGTGGGATCCCCGTTGAGAATCTCTTGAGGTAGCCCCTGCAGACGTGCATTTCCCAGATTAATCCTATCCAAATCTGCATCGTGAGGGTGCAAAAGAAGGCGGGAGGAAGAATCAGGACAGACGCCAAGGAGAGAGAAGAAAGGCTCACAAGCACAAAAGTACAGGAGACTCGTAATCGGCAAGATGTGTAGGTCAAGCTTCCGGACCAGACGCCTCTCTTCGTTAGGCGTAGCCAAAGGAACTGGTGCTGGCCCAGCAGGCGATATAGAAGTAGATCTTTTCTCATGAAAATGTTTTCCTTCATCCATTGGGATTAACCTGAAGCTGGATCGCTTGAACAAGTAAAATTGCGATAATCACGAATGGACGGCGCTCAGAATGCAAACTTGTAAAAGTATTGGAGAAGAAATGCCGTGAAAGCAAGGAGGAGGGAAGGATACAACTCTGAGTGCGAACGTACACCGTTAGTGCACAGCACCATCGTACTCAGTAGCTTTAGTTCATGTGATGAAAGCACTAAATATAGATTCGGTATCGTAGAATAAGCCCGGGCAGGCCACAGCTGGTTCACCAAATAGTGACTTGTATATCTCAGCTAACATGTTTTTAATAATAATAATAAATTGCGACAGAAACCATAACAATATACATATTACAGATGCAATGCTTCTCAACGCCCGGAACGACCGTCAACAGTAGGGAAGAACTTAATGAATTATTGCTTAATTCTTCCCCTAGCAGTTACAGAAGGGAACTGTCGATATGCACGGGGCCAATTTCCGATGTGCTCTTCTTCGGTAAGAGCGACATCCATTTACTCTCCCTGATTTCCAGGCCCTTGTCACCGAAATATCTTTCACTTTCAAAACTCCACTCGTTGTTAGCCCGTACCCACTGACCCAAACTGTTGCAAAACTCCTTTACTTGCGAGTTCAAGGGTTCCTCCCATTTCGGAAGAGCTGCCATAGCAACATGGAAACTCTCCGCACGACCGGCAAGAAAGTCCTCAATCCACAGCATGGCCCCATTGATGTCTGTGTTTTCCTCGTTTATGACACATGTTATAATGTTGTGAAGATCGTCCCCGCGCCGTTGCTCCATATTGTACGAGAATATGTCCTTTAGAACGATCATATCAGTACCACACAAACTCAATTTTTAGGAACGTACTGACGTTAGAAAAGGCAATTATGTCAATGGCGGCCAGAACCATCTCCTGGATGGCAGGGTGCGACATCACTTCATCGGGGATGTCTAATTGTAGCTCAGCGATGGTGAACGAAGGTTTTATAGCGCCAGTACGACGACGTAAATCAATATAGCTCTTGATATCAAGGATGCGATGGTCTTTTTTGTCGATGGACTCCTGTAGGACGCTGTCGAGATATTCATCCATACTCTGAACGAATCTCTTCTGAGAGATGGAGGTGGCATTTCGTATAGCTAATTCCCAGAATCTATCACAGAGAATGTAAGAATCATCTCAAGAAACTATCAAGACACTCACTGACGTGCCACTTCCCCGCCAACCCACTCTTCTTTCGGACGCGGTATACAAGGTTTCCGAAGTGCATCAAGTATGATATCCTTTTGCCTACGGACCTCCGCAGGTGTTGACCTATCGGAGTACTCATCGAACATGTAAAGCACATGCATAAGGTCACAACCAGCTCTGACATGTTCTGGGAGATTCAGAGAAACGAGTAAATAGCCCATCCCATGTGTACACGAAATATTACCTTTATTCGCGTCTGGGTAGGCTAGACAGCCAAGGAGATCTATCGAAAGAAATAGGTAGGCATAAATTGCTTCAATGACAGTACTCACTAATATTGCAACGATTGAAGGCATCCTTGGCTTTAGGGCCGAACGCTTGGAAACTTGTCACCCAAGCATCCACCTCCGTCTTCACTTCGGCGTAATGTGGGTTGATACGGCGTGGCCAGGGCCACCTAGCGAGCACATTTGGAATAAAGACTCGTCGAGTGTGTCCACTATTTTTCTCAAGAAAAGTCGTTCCCGTGATCTGGACGATGGATTTATCAGTAACGTCGTGTGACTTCTTGACTGTTAGTATCATGACACCGCAGAGTGCGACATGGATGAGCAAGCTTGCAAACAAGCCTAGTGTTGGAAGTGGGACGTACGTATCCATACTGTTATCTCGATCGTCTTCAGGCCTTTTAACAGTTTTGAATCCGAAATATTTCTGATGGTTCCGAACTACCGATGGGCAGTAGCCACTGGAATGTTTCAATGCTCAGATCTGGAAATATCAACTTGCAGTCTGACCAACCTCAGTTAACATATGCTTCAGATTTCCTCTTTTTTCTGTACACAGCTCGGACTGAAGTCCCCAAACCGTCCTATGGATAATACCATGCGGTGCATCAAGTTTGTCATGTATGACTGTGACCTGTAACTCGGCTCTTTTTTACTCGCCTGTCTGGCCCGTGTTGGTGTTTTTTTCCGACGCGGTAAAATGAAAAGATAACATGACCTTCTCATTCCAGCAGACTTTAGGTCGTCCGTTGGCCGGTTTATTGATACCGCAAACTGCCTCGCTGTGGAACATCGAATCCTGCGATGATGACAATATCTAAATCCTACACATCCGTGCATGCGTAAAATCAACATTCAAGGTGACGTGAACTTGCCTGAACTTGACCCACTGAGTTACGTCCAGTCAGAACCTCCGGTCCGGCTTCCATAATTTGTTCCAGAAGTGGAGGTATTCCGCCGCAGAGCCTAATAGCCGGGACACGCAAGATCTGGTCGTCATCGGAGTACATAAGGGTACATTTCACTAAGCCGGCGTGCTTACGCAGCCGCCACTGTCAGTAAGAGGGCTATACTTGGGCGTGGCGGAAGAGTCCAAGAGTGTGACGCGACTGCCAGCAAGGTGGCGTTCTAGGTAGTCTAGGCACGTGACTTCCTAGAATAGAGGTGCAGCTTCTGTCTGTCGTGCGCTACGGCTCGTCCTCGCGCACTTTCTTCTTTCTTTTCTCCCGTCCCGCCACGCCCTCTCTCAGGACCAACGTCCGACGTGATTCCATCTCCATCGTCCGTTGCACTTTGCTCCGCCTCGAGTCCGAGCTTAGACTGACCTGATCGGTCTCCGCCCGTCCCAGCTCGCTCAAGGGGCTTAGGCAGTGCCTCGGGCCGGAAATCCCTGCGGGCTTACGCTCTAATAGATATTCCCCGTATCATTCACACCGTGTAACTACTAACTAGTTGCATTTACTTCTCTCTTGATCCGCATATTAGATATTCACGGACTGCATCGTAAGCTCCAGTTTGAATGGCTAGTAATTGTGAGTAGTCACTCTATCTTTTGTCGGACTTCTGGGTCAACCGGAGTAAGACAACCCGATAATTCATGGTACTGTTTCTTCCTGCCAGCTACTTTTTCTCATACATTTACACGCACCACCGAGAAGTATAGATCGGAAAATTCGCGCAAAGGTATCGACACAGGCCACCATGGAGTAGAGCAAACGACACCACGAATATGGGCTATCTGCTCTTGATGCTCTACTCAGCAGCGGCCTCCTCGACCATCGTAGAGCCAGAACAAGGTGCTCTCTGAATACAAATCCAGATTTTTGCTTTCTCTCCCCTTGCCTCTTAACACCTCGCCCTCCCCCGCTGGCTTCATTCATGGAATGTACCTAAATCCAGCCGTCTTCGGAAACCCCATCAGCACGAACAATCGAGGATCATCCCAACCATGACAACTCACCTTGTCGGCCAGCTCGCGTGTGTCCACGGGCGCGTCCAGGTCAGCAGGTCCATACAACGCATCACGTCGCGCGTTATCCGACTTGTACGACAAGTATAGGACTATGCTAAGAACACCAGCAAGCCCATTCAGTGCGCACGTAGTCGCAAACCCGGTACTAAACGACGAACAAGCCATCAAAAGGCGATTCCGACAAACATGCGCACGAGACAAAGAACGGACGTACATGTACCGAGGCCCCTCGGTCGTTGGATACAGATGCGCACCCAAGATCGAACCCCCCTGGCCGATGGCCATAAACATGGGTATCCCAGCCGCGCGCTTCGTTTCTGACCCGAGGTTGTGCGCATACCACGCGATGATGATGCCAATGGACGTGTACGTCCCGCTGGTGATGCAAAATACGGCAAAGTAACGCGCGTGTACGTTCGTGGGCACGACCAGCACTATCAAGTAGCCGATGGCAGCGAGGAAACACGATGCGGCGATAACGAGCCCACGCGTCTGGAAACGGTCCGTGTAATAAGCGGCACCACACAGGACGAGGGCAGCGATCACATATGGAGGTACAGTGAGCAACTGGGCAAGTGCATTGGCTAGGTCAGTGTTTACGACGGGCCACACGACACAATATGGTGAAAGACGCACTATACCCGAACGTCGTGATGATGGTGGGAAGGAATGCAGAGATACTAGCCAAAGCACAGTTGAGACCAAAGTAGATCACCCCGCCGATGTACACCCGCCAATCAACCAGCGCTGCGACCACGTGTGCTGCGGACCAAAGTCAGACATAACCATTGGTTATCATTTCTGCAACGATAATACCAAGAATTTCTCACCCTTGTTAACGACGGCGCCCGTATCGGCCCTGGTTCCCCGAGAACCCCGTTCCAGCGCGATCTGTCTCTCCCTCTCCGTGAAGAATCTTGTCGACTCGGGTCGGTTGGGAAGGATGAACACCGTGATGACGCCCAGCAAAATCGCTGGAATACCCTACGTGATGAAATGGCTCAGTTTGCGAACGCAATCCGTGGAGTGCGTATCGTGGTACCTCGACCAAGAATAGCACTTTCCAGTCTGATTCGCCGCCGCTCCCACCGGACGTCTTCAGCGGAGGTCCGAAATGGATATGTTGAACAGCAAACGCGATCAGTCCACCAAACGCGCCTGCGATAGCAGCAAAACCAAACCAGTAACCCATACGAAGACCCAGTTCAGTCCTCGTGTAAAACAAGGCTAGTTTTCGAAGAACACGTGAGGGTCAGACACATCTCAGAAGAAGAGAACAGTGGAGAGAACAGTGCTGAACACCAACACGTACAAAAATAGAGTGGGATTCCAGGACCAAAGCCGGCCTCGAAAACCCCTAGGCCAAGTCGGCCACACAACAGGCCCGCAAAATTGAACGCAGACGCCTATACGAACCCATGCCCAACGTCAGAATTCGGAGAACGTCGAGTTCGTTGTAAAAGCCCGTGTAGAGCAAGAACGAATATACTAACCGATAACGTGGAACATATTCCCCATCCGACAGCAGTGGCAGCTATCCAATGCGATGGTGGGAAGAGTTTAGAGAAAACTGTTGCAGGGACTTGGCAAAGGATCTGGTGAAGTAAAGGATGAGAATGGTACCATCGTACTCGAATGTTAATAACTACCAAGTAAGCCAAACGCTCACGACAAAAGAGAAGAAAAGATGCATGATCCAACTCACGTACGAAAAGTAAAACGACGAGTTAATCCAGTCGTAAAGGACGCCCGTGGGATCACCGTGCAGCGTCTCTTGAGGCAACCCCTGCAGACGTGCATTTCCCAAATTGCTTCTATCCAAAACTACGCCGTGTCGGGATAATTAAAGGACGAGCAACATTCATATAGATGAAACAGAGCGACAAGGTGAACAAGACAGACCCAATGTGGGAGATAAACAGAAGCTCACAAGCACAAAAGTAGAGAAGACAAGTGATGGGCAAGATGAGTAAGTCAAGCTTCCGGACCAGACGCATTTCTTCCTCGGGTGTGGCCAATGGAGGTGGTGCAGGAGACTTGGAGTCAGATCTCTGCTCGACGGAATGTTTTTCTTCGTCCATGGGTATCAAAAGATGTTGGGGCCACTGGAGCGAATGAGATATGCAGCGTGGTGAAAAGCGTGAGCAGGGGGGAACCGCGGCGGTTTTGTTGTGCCAGGTGGCCGTCAGGACCCGCCTGTGAAACAGCCTTGGAGTGGAAGAGCCGAGGGTCGACGGGCCGGAAGGGCACACTGCCTACACGCACCTGACAAGGATAAGTGATTCCGGCACCTATATTTTTAGCGCCAAGGAACCAACTGTCAACTTGTGGCTCTAAGTGACCACCTGGCGCCGACACAATATGAAACATCTCTGTAACAGTCGGCCAAAGAAAACTAGGATTACGACGCCCAGTCAAGAACAATTCTGTAGCTCTATCAGCTCGGTTTACTTACTGAAAAGTTGTATGTACTCATCTATGTGCTTCGCAGATGGCAAAGTGAAACGTATTAAGGGTTGTGTCACGAGACTCGCATGAATAATAGCGCCGGCGGACATGTTATGTAATGGAGTTGTACCTTTCCCTCTTGTCGAGCGCTGATCAAACATATATAAACTCAAGAAGATATCGGTTGCTGCCTTCCGTACTCGCATCTACAACATAGGAACTAACTTAGTGAGTATTGTAACAAGCTATTGGCACAATCCAACCCCAAGATGCAAGAGAGAACAAGAAAACGAAAGAAAGAAGGGAATAAAAATCGAGGGCTTATCGGACATGCCAAAAGAAAAGACCAATCTTCAAGTACACACCGCTAGTCCGAACACACGGACACCCACCGTCAAAACGACATCCACTTATACGTCCGAGTCCAAGTCTGGATCCAAATCCGGTCTCGGTTCCAAATCGTCCCTGTAAAACGCCTCCAGATGCTCGTCGACCCTTTGCCAGCCCAGCTCGTACGCGTTGATCTGACGGACATTTGATCCAGGTGGTCTCAGAAACCTGGCGTCCACGCTCGTCACTGAAGGGAGATGTTTGCAAAGAAATTCGGCCACCGGAATAGCCTCGTCGATGGGTGATTCGGGTACGATGATGGTCGCAAAGTATGTCTCGTGGATCACATCCTCCTGGACATGCGGAATCTCCCGCGCGTCCAATGGCAGACTGACCACGTTTAGCATCCGGCATGAGTCGGCGAGCGAGAGTAAACTCTGAAGAGTAGGGTATTTGGTTGAGAACGGAGGATATCCCCCACGGCCGCAGTATATGTTGAAGACTTGGAGTGAAGGCCAACAGCGAACCAAGTCTCCCAATTCCTGATCATCCAAAGAGACCTGTTCGCTCCACTCGATCATAAGCTCACGTAGAGAGCTGAGGACCATCAATGGCTTAAGTGTCATGTATGATAGGCGATAGAGTTCGGCTTCATTAAACATCCGGTCAGCCGGCACAGGTCGGGAAAAGTCCCCGACAGATAAAACGAGCTTCTGGAGTGGTGTAGTGGGTGGCCTGGATGTAAGCATCTCCAAAAATGTGAAGAAAGCCTGTGATGTCTGTCTACCATGATGAAACAGACTAAAGGTGTGGAATATTTTCTCGCAAGGCTGAAGGAGGTTGGTAACAAGTCCGAGATCTGATGTCTCCAATTCCAGCTCCTCGACGCTGGGCAGCAACGGTTTGGGGGGTAGGAAAGAGCCACTTGAAATTCCGGGGATAGAAACGGTGAGGAACTTGAGTGTTGGCGATGTGAACAAATGCCTAAGCGCTGACTCGTCCACGGGAGCATGCACTTTGGCGCTCTCAAGGGCCACATGGCGAATGGACTGAGAGAGTGCTTTTATAGTCGTCTCGGACTGTAGCCGCTCCGATAGGCGGAATTCGACGGATTTCAAAGCTTGGCATGAGCGAGGATAGCTTTCAAAGAAGGACCGAAGTACTAATTCATCTTCCTCGAGTAAAGTAACTTCAAGCGACACGAGGGTGGGGCTGAGCAGCTGTTTTATGAAGATGATAGGGAAATGTGGAGCGAAGCCAAAAGGACTCCAGCGGAGATTTGTCAATTGAGGCAGGAGGAGAGAAGGTCGCATGGAGGTGCATCGCAAAAATCGGAGAGAAGTAGTTTCGGAAATAGTGAGTTCGCGAACGCGATGCGAGTATCGGTCAATGATGGCGAATTGGGAGGGGGATGGGGGGATCTGTGGTGGTCAATGTGAGACGGAACTCAGGACATCCATCGATCGACTAACTTGCTCAGTTTCGAATTCATTTAGAGTGGTGTAACACCGAATAAATGGTTTGAGGGAGTAAAGCCGCTTCCACAGACGATTGAGGGAAGGATTTGATAGCACACGACATGTCTGAGCCAAAGAAGCGAGAGCCCGCCTTTCAGCTGCGTCAGTCGCAGGATGAAAGCAGTCCAAAATGTTTTGAAACAATTCAGGGAGTATTACGGGGTTGTCTGTTGCGGCTGATAAACTGAGCGCTTCCACGACGCTTGGCGGTCCATTTTCGTATCTTTGTCGATTGTCAATCTGCATATCAAGGCTTCTTTGGAGGGAGGTGTGGATGAGCAGATCGTTATTAGCGGCACCCAGACATGTTGTATGTTGCTTACTTTTTCATATCCATATGATCTTTGATCGGAGTAGAAAGACAGAATGAATAGTGGCTCTTCTGAATGACGAGTAGGATTCCAAAAACGGGAAGAGACGAAGGGGCGGTTACTCGTCGAGAAGAGTCTAACGGAAAACCCGACGACCAGTGGTCTTATATACTGCAGCACGGCGAGGGTCCACGTACAGGAAACGCTGTCGTCGATTCGGGTCCAGTACCCGGCACGTGACCTAGGTCATGGGCATGGAAGTGAAGTCGGGAACTTTAACTTCGAACATCTTTGCTACATCGAATCCATCGTAACCTTCAAGGAATTCCGTCATTCGGTCGGAAAAGGTAGTGCTATTATAGTAGCGCGGAAGAAAATTTCCTTCTGGCATTCGCGTCAACGTCGGATAGCAACCATGACCAGGAGGACGATCGCCTCGGCATTTGCGCTGAGTTTGCTGGTGGTTTCAGCCGTCTCGAACGCGACTCCCGAGGAGTGGTATCACGAGGACCTCATAGTTCGACCACTCTCCGACGGCAAAGTAGTGACCGCCTTCACGTTCACGACCTTGCTCGGAGGTGCAGTGCCTCGAGATCCTCGGGACTCCGAAAACATAGGTGCGATCGCGTCGCTCGTCTCCCGTTCGTCCAAGTTACGCTTACGCTCGACTAAGCCCAGCACTACACCCTCTTTCCGCTTACCCTCGGCCAAATCTTGCGCGAATACTCCGTCACTGAGCTCCATATCTCCCTCAACGCCGGAAAGTGGAACTATGATAGCTGGGGGTACCCTCACCACCCCACCGTGGGTACTGGTGCCGAGCTCTGGGCATGGATGGTAGACGGTGGGCCACTGTCGTGAGCACTTTTCGCATTGATCGGACTTCGTATCCCATGATACTCATTGTCCTGTCAGCGTGGATGACCGTTGGATAGGTTTGCGCAACGCTCTGGCTGGTCTTTTCTGCGCCTCCCTAGGCTCCCTCGACGATCGACGCACCTCCTCCCCGGCTTCTGCTTTCCCCATCTCGTCTGCGCACTTTACGCAGAATTCAGTTCCTTACGCACTACGACACGCCACGCTCCCTTCAGAACACGTCTGTACGGAAAACTTGACCCCGTTCCTGAAACTTCTGCCATGCAAGTCACGTGCCGGCCTGGCAAGGCTCTTGGACCCGCAGCGCATATTTGACGCGGACTGGCATGGTCTTGGAGTTCACGTTCGTTCGACTGAAGCAGGGATCGAGCTGAGGCTGGTAACGCAGGCCGTGCTCGATCCTGTCAGACAAAGCGGAGGGAAGAAAAGAGGTATGAGACATTCCTTTCTCAGTCTTGGAATCGGCGACCATCTCCATGTATCAGATTGGTCATTCCAGTCCCTGTTTGATCGTACCATCGATGCATCATGTCCCGTGGCAAGTTCAAGCACCATACATCTCGTCCTGCCAGACCACCCCGGATACCAGCTTTCGCCTGAACCAGTGTCCAGCAACAAAACCGTCAGCGTGTACAGCCCTGCCGCTCGTGAGTAAACCTGTTCTTCTAGAGTGGAGATACCGACATTCGAATCTTTTTCAGACCTACCACTTGACATTGCTATGTCTTGGCCTCAGGAACACGCATTCCAGTATCGTATGTACTTATCCGTGTCGATTCTGCAGGTACTCACTGCGTTTCATAGCGGTTCCGACTCCCCCTCCACAAACTCCTCTTTCGATCAAGCGGACGCTTTATGGATCCTCTCAAATTCGTGGCATTCTCTCCGTGGCACTTTCAAACAACGATCATTCCCCAATCACAGTTGGGTACCTCGAGACCCTCCCTGCTCTCGTCACCCTTTGGATGCACACGATGAAGGTCGACGTCGGCGGCATTGCTCGAGGTACGGCGATTCTCTTCCTTCTCGTCTGAAATGCTGTTTTTTTCATACTAAATACACGTCCTGTGCGTCTTGTATGCAGACGACCTCGTGTCGGATCTCATCTATCATCCACCGGTGGTCCTCGTCAACGGACACCACGCACCGTCGACGATGCAAGCGACGCTGACAATCCCACCCAAGAGCACATTGCGCCTGACGATCGATCTCAGCAAGACGTTTTTAAAGTATACCGAACACCCTCCAGACGCGATGCGTGGCTGGGACCTGCCACCCGCCGTCCTGTTCCCTATCGCCTCCATCGCTGAGGTGGGCGGGACACTCACGAACGTGTCGTCGGCCGGGTTGGGCATGCACGGAGGGCGCGGGATCCCGAAACGCATGTACACGCCGACGCTCTTGGTTGATTTACCGACGCCGGATTTCTCGATGCCGTACAATGTGATCATTCTCAGCTGTACGCTGATGACGTTGATCTTTGGGAGCATCTTCAATCTGTTGACGCGCAGGTGGATGATTGTGAACATGGAGGGGTGAGGGAGGTTGGACACGATTTATGTCTTTTTCCAGCTGACTAATTAGTGGGCAATGATGTTCACGAATTACCGCAGTCTGCTACTGTCATCATTACCGGTGGTGGTTAGTGATGACCCCGATAATATCCCACGCACTCTCAACATGGAAAATATTTGCCTTAGTATAGGTCATCCTTGCAGTGTTCTTTCGTATACGCTGTGAGACAATAAAATGACGCCAAGGAACTTTGGCCCGGGGGAAAGGTGAAAGGTATATGTTACCGAATCGTCGAAACGTTGATGGGATGGTTAAAATTTCATTGCTCTAGGTCAGAGGCTTCCGAGAAGCAACCGAATATTTAACGTCCTTTACAGAGCGAAAGCATAAATTCCACGGAGTAATTGCCGTAAAGCTGGTTGCCACGGCATCATGGCATATGCCGCGATATCCACAAGGCTTTCCTGTGCGGACGTCGACGAAGCTATCTGCTTACAAAAAGACGAGTTTTCCAAACAGAATTCCCACTCTTTTTCGAGCACGAACACGACCTTCATGTCCACCCCGTTTGTTGCCGACGATCTCCACCCCAACAGTCCCACTGGATTTATTCACACTACAGAATCATTGCATTATGCTGTCACTCATGTCTGTCTTCCCAGAATAATTTCGGACACAAGTATCCCCACCATAGAGAAGGATCTTTCTCTAGTTCTCTGCCTGCTCGGTGCCGCTCATGCCTATACTGCACATACTTCCGGGGCCTCTAAACCTATGTGGTCCCACATCACCACAATGTTGGACAGCTTGCTAGTGTCCCTCCAGGTTGAGCATCTGGACAAAGGCAATATTTACTCCCTCCTGCGAGAAATGCACGTCGGAGGTGCGTTCGGTCTTAAGATTTCTTAGATGTATGCTCACATTCTCCAGCTACTCTTGTTTTCCTTGTTCGATCCCATAATTCTGCATTGATCATCACGAGACGGCAGGATAGTATGTTGTTAGAGTTGTTCGAGGTGTCCCCTAACGGCGATACTCCACTTGAAAACGCAGAACCCTCGCGCGCTTACCCTGCGTGTGCGATCAAGATAGCCAACGAGCTGCTCGACAGCGAAGATTTCCAAACCAAACTGGCCGATATCCTCTCTCATCCTGATGCACTCGAATCTGATCATCATTCCCTTCCGCCTCATGCACAATACATCGCGTTACTTTCGGACATTTTTCAAGATGCTGGTGGCACTGCTGACGTACCTCGTGTTGTCAAACGTGTCCGTGATCATGTTTGCGACAGTTCGACCAAGTTTATTTGGCGACGCTCGTCTGTTTGGCTTCTCGTCAAAGTCGCTATCCAGATGTCTCTTGAACGCTCTCCCCTTGGACGCTTAGCGTACAAAACGTTCATGCTATTTTTCATTTGTACCATCACAACGGACAAAAACCTTGCTGTTCTCCCCTCAGACCTCCTGCACTCGATCGGCTCCAAAATCATTGGTCGCTTGAAGAAGCTCGACTCATCTATTCCTGACTGGCTCTCTCAGGTGGCACAGAAAGCATGTGCTCGCCTTCGAGAGATCTATGAAGCCAGATCGACGCAACTCGGTGCCCGGTCATCCCCATTTCGAAATCCGTCCCAAGAGGATCTCATTAGGGATACTCGACTCTCTCTCGAACACAGTGGGGATTACATTCGTAGAGCCCTTGCAAATCATCCCCGCGAACCTGTTGACAAAACTTTCCATCCTAGTTGTCGTCGTCGTGGCACTCTGGATGATTTCCTGTCTGCAGATGGAAAGTTTTTCGACGAGGCATATGAAGCCGACCCTGAGGTTACCCTCTATGACGTCGAGCAAGCTGTCGAGCACGAGCTGGATGATTGGCTTGCTGGTGTCACAGATGTGGATACGGCTTGCATGCAGGTCGAAATCCTCATGGATAAATACATGACGAAACAATCAACGAGGAAACACCATCGTTATGAACCAGAAGCCATATCCGTCACGATCTTGACAGGTTTGGAGCTTTTCGTGGCGCTCGACAAACTTGTCCTAGGGAAGATTCCCTTCCTTGCCGATTATTCCCCCGAGATCTCACTGGCTCTCCTGGAGAGGTTGTTGCTCCGCAGCAGAGCAAATATTCACCACTTTTCGCGTGTGTATCTGTACCTCTCTACACGCCACTCTCAATCACGTCCTGGATGGTCGGTGTTTTCTGAAGAGTTTACAGAAAACAGCTTCGCTATCCGCTATTATGACCAATCCCCACTCCATCAACAACTCAGAGCTCGTATAGAGAAAGACGACGACGTGAAATCCTGCAGATCGCCATTATTCGACTCTCAGTCACATGCGAAAATCATCACTTTCGAATTGCAATGCCCGCCATCTTTTCGTACTTGGAGATGTGCAATTGTCCGGATTTTGCTCTCGCTCTGTCGTGGTCCCCGCTGTAAATTCGAGAACGAAGAAGAAGAGAATCTGCTAGCACGAGATACTGTGTTGCAGTGTTACTTTGTTGACCGTGATGGTCCATCTCTCGAGGTGAACGCCTATTTTTCCTGTTTCATTCCTACGGGGACCCTAGGTCAAAGTCCAACCATTCGTTATGCCGTTCGATATCCCAAGGCGTTCGTATACAAATCGTCTCGGGACAATGAAGGATACCTTCTTCCGATATGGCGAGATGGGCACTATAGAGATCGCGGTCATAATTCTCTCCTGTCGTACCGATCCAGCCGGTTGTCCGAATATGTAAACGATACCTCTCACACTTCCAACGACGTCCTGGCTGCTCAAACAGACTGTCCAAGAGATCTGTCACTCGAAGAATTTGTCACGTTTGGACAATTGCGGAGTGGTGGTTCGCTCCAGTGGCTCAACATTCTGCGAGGACTTCGTAACAGAACTCTCAACATTCGTCACTGGGAATTTCATTACCTTCTCTCCCATGCCATCTCTCAAGTCGGTCCGCTGAATACAAGTACAGGGGCATCGATCTGGCATGAGGATCTTCAGGAACTATCTTTTTGCAGTGCTCTTCTAGATGAGCTTGAGCATACGTTCGTGGAGGTTGGAGACGCAATAGACGGCATAGTTATGAATACCATTTCAATGTTGCTCGCCCGAGTACTTGCCTCGAGCCCCAGCGAAGATGTTTCAAAGCGAGTCATCTCTTTTCTTCGCAGGGTCTGCAGGAAGACGTTCGGGTGGATACAAGAATTGTCATATAGTCTATCAAAGGCACCAACGAATTCAGAACGCAAGTATATCTTATTGGAGATGGCTGTCACTTGCCAAAGCATGTTCGATGTTGAGCCGAGTGCTCTTCGAGGGCTTTTTCAATCTGCAGAGGACGTCGACGTTGCACTGTCCAGTGTCCTCTTCATACGTTCACTCAGCCCCAAACCAGGTATGTCTTGATCGGTCGCGATCGGTAACAATGAGCTTATTTCAGTTCTTCAGGTCATGTACATGGATTCCCTACTGGATCATGTATGTTTAATCACTGATCATTTGACATTTTTACTGGTACTCATCAAACATCAATTACTATGCAGGTATTAACTCTAGTTATTCACTCCTTCTTTGTCAGCGGGGAAAACACCTTTGTCTGGTTCTCGAGAGAACCCTAGGAGATATGATCCTTGTTGATGTGTCAGATTTTGGCATCGATCTTGCTGTTTCCAACATTTTCCCTCAGTACAAACCGAATCCTCGCAGATGGGAACGGTTGCATCATCCGAACACTCATTGGTTCACATGTAAAACCAAGGACGTCATGAACCAGCCGTCTCAAACTGTCTACTTGAACCTACTCAAAGGTGATATTCGAGTGGATGGACGAACGTCTGGTGGGCTGGCGAGTGTGATCTCGCACCACAATCATGACTTTCAAGTGTGCAAACACATATTCGACAATGTATGTATAAGCCATATATTTGATCGACCCAACATGTTGCTAATGTTCATTTGCAGCAAGGATTCTTTGTTGTACCGTCTAGTCTTCCAGGGATGGATTTCACAACCCATATCATGACATCCGAGAAAAAGGTATGTGTAACAGTTGTATGCGATGCTGCCATGACAGCCAAAATTACACAGGTGCATTTTTCAGTGCGAAGTGATGACCTGGTGATTCGAGTGCAAAATAACCAATCGAAAGACATCCTCGAATTGATCCCATTGAAGAACATGGAGGAGGACCTTCCGATTGCACTCGTTCGTGGACATGCCCACTGGCTGAATCTGTCCACAAAGATCATCGAGATACGCCCTCTTGAACGCCTCTGGGAAGAATCTCCGGGGAACTGGAGAATTGATTGTGGACAGTCACCTGGTCAATATCGCGCCTATAAAGGCCAGGAGACCCTTGTGGGCATCGGAAGCCCAACGTGGGTGATGGCTTCCAGATGCTTCGAGCCATTTGACATTCACAATATCCATAGCAACATCAGACCCAATAATCTTCTCGTCTCCACTTTTCCTCTTGAGAATTCCTGCTCTGCAGTGACGCCACTGAGGTTATCAGTGGCATCATTCAACTATGGCCTGTCATTTTCTGTCAACAGCGAGGAAGAGCTTGAGTCAAATGATTTCAAAAATATGGTCTACGACGAAAACCAATATGCTGGAACATTGCTGGGTCTGAAGAATGTTCTTATTTTACGGCAGAAATCCCATCTTCCACAGAGTCTTCTTCC
This sequence comes from Austroboletus niveus, assembly GCA_038090255.1. Lineage (NCBI taxonomy): Eukaryota > Fungi > Basidiomycota > Agaricomycetes > Boletales > Boletaceae > Austroboletus > Austroboletus niveus. The sequence continues at coordinate 36,993 of JBBPMJ010000132.1, forward strand.
GAACCTTGTGCTTATTCCCACTGGATATGCCATTAGTTGTGGTGATCATCAGCTTCAGATCACATGGAATAGCAGTTTTCCAATGGGGTCAACCCACGGTGGTTTGTATCATACCTACAGTGTGGATACAGAATTGGGTTGCTTGGTAGGGAACGGAAGCACGTCAGGTACAGGATATCTCGCACACCTCTACGCAGCGACTAGTTGCGATTGGCCTGATCCACTGACAGGCGAAACAGGCACCCAGACAGCGCTCTCTCTCTTTCGCTCTGGTGCATGTAGATCCATCATGAAATACAAAGCTCTCGATATCGGTGCCATTTGGATCTCTTCCTCGAGGTATCCTGAAATCAAGTCTGTGCTCGAGGACATCCAACTTGGGTACTACTGGGACCGCGAAGTTGCCAATTCGAGCGGCAAACGTTCCATTAGCGAGATGCTGGAAAAGCGCTCTGCACGACATGAAGGCGACTATCGTTCACGGAATTCTTCTGGATCACCCGGACCCGATAACTGCAGTAAGAATGGGCACTTCACGAACCATATCCACAATCATCTAGAGGGTATTACTCTCCATCATCTTTTTATCAATCGATCACCTCCACTTTTACCACCGCCTCGCCACATGACATTGCCTTATGAAAGTCATAGACAATCTCCTGATCACATACCCGAACTGAAACAGCTATTCCCCTCCCTCCCGATGAAACAGTCTAATTCATTATTTTCAATGCTGGAACAAGAATACGTCGCTCATCTTGAAAAGAGTGCGCAATGCATTCGGGAGGCTTCACAAATAACCCACAGACTCATTCCTGGAGAGGATCACATTGCTCTGTTGCAAAAATACTTCACGGGGTGTAGACATAGCTACTTTGGTGCCTTAACCGCTGTGAAACAGAGCCTCAGCCCGACAAGCAATTTATACGAGCAAGCACTTTACCAGTTTGGTCAATGGCCACCGGTTACGGGAGAAACTCTCCTGCAATTTCTCGCATCCTCATCACCAATCAAACTTCAGAGAGAATGGAGGACATGCTTGATCTCGCTAGCCCTGCTCCTCTTGGATCTTCAACGTGCTCGAAGATTGCTCCAATATGCTCTTGCAGGCCAAGATGAAGAGTTTTCAAAAGAATTAGACAGCGAGGTATGCGATGGGTGGGATCCTGAAGAGTTCCCCGATTGGCTCTTGATTCAGGCATGTTTCTAGTGGCGTTTCCTCCCGCTGTGCTAACACATGCCCTTAGATTCAAGGCAATTTCCTCATTCGACGGACTCAGGTAGAAGTGGCAAAGGAGATGATATCTCCTCGATCAGGCGAAAACACTGTCATGCAGGTGAACATGGGTGAAGGGAAATCATCCGTGATCATCCCTATCGTTGCAGCTGCTCTTGCCAATGGAGAACAGCTTGTTCGCGTTGTCGTTCCAAAACCACTGAAGGCCCAAATGTTTGATCTGCTGGTTGCTCGTCTTGGATGGCTCACCAACAGACCCATATACCATCTACCGTTCACGCGTTCCCCTGATTCAGACGATAATCACTACAGGTTTATCAGCCTTCAGGTTGATAGTCTACAGAAGTTCATGGCAGAATGCATGACCAACCATGGAATTCTAGTCATTCAACCTGAGCACGTCGCGTCACTCAAATTGATGAGTGTTATGAAGCAGATCGATCAAAATCATTTCTTGGCTGGCTCTTCACCTTTACAGGGATTGATTTACAAAAATATCCCGACTGTCTTGATGGAAAAACAGGTGAGCATGCATAATTGTGTCAAAGATTGTGGATTCCATTGACAATCCAATCATAGTTGTCGAAAGATAGCTTTCTGAGCAGCATCCTCCGATTGCTCCGCCGACCGACAGGGAACAATAATGATTTTGCCCTTGTTGATAACATTTCATATGGGAGTCATTCGAACAATGCTTCCAAGTGGTTCAACCTTCACAAATGGGTCCATACTTATGCGAGGGATATTCTGGACGAGAGCGATGAGATCCTTCATCCTCGTTTCCAGCTCATATACACTATCGGCGATCAGCAATATATGGACGGATACCCTGACAGATGGATAATAATTCAGCAGGTCCTCCAGCTTGTGAAGGAGTCCGCCGATACACTTTCAAAGAATCACCCGAACTGCATTGAATACAAACCTGGCCCACCTGGATCATTTCCCCACATTCGCATTGTTCGAGCCTCAGCCGTTTCTCAGCGTTTAATCCCAATGGTCGTGGAAGACGTGATGGCCGGACGACTTCCATGTGTAAACACTCGAGACATCTCCAATCCATCACTGCAGTGCGCAATTCGTAGTTTTATATCTGACAAAGATGCATGCCGAGTTTCAGATACAGTGAAGAGGGTAGAAGAGTATGCAAGGCGTTCAGACAAGTGTTCCATGTGGAATTGCTTACTCCTCCTCCGTGGTCTCTTGACATCCAATATCCTTTTGTTTACCCTTACAGAACGGAGATGGCGTGTCGATTACGGCCTTGCCGTACCATCCCAATTTTCTCGCCGTATGTCACACCCAGAATTTGCGACCATGGTTGCCGTCCCGTTCCGAGCAAAGGACGTGCCGGCCCCCAATACCCAGTTCGGTCATCCAGATGTCACTATTATTCTCACGTGCCTTTCATACTACTATGACGGCCTCACTGAAGGGGAACTGAGAACTTCTTTTGAAATTCTACTAGACGAGGACGACCCAACCACAGAGTATATGCTTTGGGTAAAGGAGTATAGTGACGGATCAATGCCGGATTCGCTTCGGACACTTGGGGAGATCAACCTGAAGCCGTCGGAACAGTGGGACAAGATCGTGTTCCCACTCTTCACTCGGAATCAAGCAGCCATCAATTTCTATCTTTCGCGAGTGGTATTTCCAAAGGAAGCAAAACAATATCCCTGGAAACTCTCTTCATCTAGCTGGGATTTAGCAGAGAAGCGCGAAAAACTTGTAACTGGTAAGTGACCTTCTCGGGTTGTCTGAGTCCAACTTGATTTTCTGACTCAAGAAACAGGATTCTCTGGCACGAATGATATCAGGTGGCTATTGCCAATGTCCATTGTGCAACACAGCCTTCAGCATGAGTATGGGACGAATGCAAAGGTCCTTGCATATCTCCTCCGGCCTGAAAATAATTTTTATCATGTGGCAGTTGACAAGAACGATAGTGCCCGGGCAAGCACGGGGGATCTCCTCCAGATGATATCCGAACATCACCCTAAAATCCGTGTTTTGGTAGACGCTGGTGCACAGATTCTCGATCTTTCGAACGAAGAGGTAGCAAAGACGTGGCTCAACATCGAGCGTGATGCCATTGGTGTCATTTATTTCGATAGCCGTGAGCTCATGGTACTTCCACGAATCGGATACGGTGGCTCCTCCCATGCGTTGATGTCATCGCCACTTCTCCAGCACTTGGACCGCTGTATTGTGTATCTGGACCATGCGCACACGAGGGGAACAGACATCAAACTCCCAATTGGCTCACGAGCAGCGGTCACGCTAGGTCCGAAACTGACTAAGGATAATTTAGTTCAAGGTTCGTTAAAGGCAGTAATTGAACTTATAAATCTGACCATTCATAATTTCGATTAGCCTGTATGCGTATGCGCAAGCTGGGGAACGGTCACTCTGTGATGTTTTTTGCGCCACCTGAAGTTGATGCGAGTATCCGTTCTGTGACCGGAAAGAAAGATCGAAACGTCAGGGTCAATGCCGCAGACGTTCTATGCTGGGCAATTCACGAAACATGGACTAATATCCAGCAACAAGCACCTTGCTGGGCACAACAAGGTATGGAGCACAGATTAAGACATGACGCCTGGTCGCGTTATTGTAATAACGACCTTACACTCCGGCAACTTTCGGATGCATGGCTTCAAAAAGAACTAAAATCACTGGACGAGCTTTACATCAAGAATGATAATGATTCAAATACCTCGTTAGCACTCAGGCTAGACCCGGATATCCACCGACGATGCAAGGACCTTGGTATTATTTCGCTTCCGAGCGCATGCATGGATGAAGAACAAGAACGGGAGGTCCAACGCGAGAAGGAGCGCGAGCGAGAGGCAGAACTTCCCCCCAAGGCAGAACCTGCAGAACATATTCTTCATCATGATGTTACGACCTTTGTGAAGACTGGTGTTATCCCCCCACTGGAATGCACCACCGCGTTTCGTCCCATCTTCACAACACTCGGAAAGAGCTCTGCTACGTCTGTAGAAGCAGATGTGTGGAGTCCATTCATCTTGGCGACAGCTGATTTTTGCAATACGATCAAACCCGAGTCGACGAAAGGGACCATAGACCAATATCTACGCCCTGTCCAGTGGATATTGTCGAGCAAAAGAGATTGTGAAGAAGTTCTGGTTTTGATCAGCCCATTTGAAGCGGACCGGTTGATGGAATACATCAGAGAGAGCAGATACGTACACCTTCATCTATATGCACCACGCACGTCGAAACGCATGAAACCGTCCGATGACCTCACACTCTATTCAATCCCTCCCCTGCCGTCTGACTGGACGCCGTCTTGGTCACTGATCGACCAACTAAACGTGTTTGCTGGACAACTTTACCTCAGGGACTATAACTCTTACCTCCGGTTATGTCATTTTCTCGGGGAGCCAACAAAAGACTCGCAAAGTGACGAAGCACTGGCGGTGAGGCGAAATATATTCAAGGTCCCAGGCAGTTTCGAAGAGAACGAGATCATGTTTTCGGGCTCGCCGCTGCCATTCGTGATGGAGCTGCTTGCCATTCGGACGAGAGGGAAGCCTTTTGCGCACACGCACATGGGCAAGATTCTGTATGGACAGCCGCTGACAGCGAATGACTTTGACGGGCCATATGCACAACCAATCGCAGAATCTGACCAAGACTCTTCACTTCCATCTTCTTCCGACATGGATGATGATTTACAAGAATATTCCGGGACGTCAGCTGTACTTCCACTGAAAAGAAGATTGGTGGGGTTCGACACTTCCGACACACGTTCAGAACGACCTCATAAACGTCGATGTTCGAAACGCTAGTCAGTTTAGGTGAGTTCTCTAGTACTGCATCCATATTGAGCGCGTACTCATTGTCTGATTTCTTCACAGTGTTTCCTCTTCACTTGAAGGGATGTTAAGTATTACAATGTAATGTGCTCGAGAAGGACCATTTGTACTTTGTTTAGATCCCGGCTCAACTCCCTTGTACGGTTTGTCTTCGTACCGCAGAGACGACTTTTTGCTAGAATCTTCATGTGTTTCTCCGTAATAGACCTCATTCTTTGGTCAACTATGGGGAACGGGAGTGGGAGACGAGTGACATTTGTAACTAGCACAAATGCAAGTCATGGCTACATATAGCGCGAGAGGTAGGGCCTGTCAGCCAATTATCCGTATGCGTTTCCTAGCTTGACGATGTCGACGCTTCACGCGCTTCCGACGCCCGTGCCGCGGCGCGGAAAAAAAAAAAGCAAGCCCGCGTGATTCGACGTTCGAACGCGGGAACTGGAAGCGTGGGACGTGATTGGAGACATCGTTGGATGGCTCGGACGAGGCAGCATATCGGTGACGATATGAACGACGGCGCGAGGTCGTCAGCTTCGGTGGACAAATGGACGTACGGTATCGTTTCCACGGAGCTGGGTGGCCTGTTGCGTTGAGACTTCCTGGTGATGGGATACACGGTGGAGAGGAGAGAAAGGGGTGGTTGGAGGACGTCATTGAAGAGGTAGCAATGACATCAGTCACAGTATGTCGGCTCGATCTTTCAACTAAGACATCAATTGTTCTTCTGAGCGTCTAAATCCAGCGTGGAACATTTCAGTGATGATCTGACTCTGGGGTATTGTGAGGCAAGAGAGCGAAGTCTTTGGCCCCGCGCGTGCGCCGATCCGTTCTTCCACTCTATCCTCCATCTTCCCCTCAAATACGTCGTCAGCGACACACTCAGGCGGACACGAGAGCGATACTCACCCCACCCACGCAATCAATCCAACTCAGTCCTTCACAGACGCTGTCGCACTGATCCACGTCCGTACAGAACAGCGTATAGTTTTGATGTATATACATCCCCAGCAAAGACGAGTCGATGGGCGATTCGGCCACCAGCGTTTGTAGTGTGAGGGGAAGGAGACTCAGATACGATGGAGCCAAATTGGGCGAACTCGACTTGCTTCAATACGAACTCGACTCGCTTTCCGGTCATGATATGATAGTCATGCTGGCAATGGCATTGGGTCGACAAGCTGCAAGTCCAACTCCCGTTCTTTGGTAGCCTCCTTGGCAGATAGGTGCGATGCGGGAGGATCGAATTTACCTGTGTCAGAGGCGTGATTAGTCACAGCGGCATGGACACACGACGCCACGCTGACGTTTGTTGTACAAGATCTTGCCCATCAAGTGAAACAACATTCAGCTTCTAAATCCGCGCGAATTGTCGTTGTCTTCTTGCTCCTCCGACTCACCTTACCCTTGGAGGAAAGGAGGTCTACAACACACGCAAATTGGAGCGTCATGATCGCGCTTCGAATGTCCCCGTTCGAAGATTCCACGATGAGATCGATCGATTCACGCGTAGGCCGTTTACTTACTACGTTCACAGATCCAAAGAGTGAAGCAAGGAGCGTTTGTAGTCTTTCGTCATCAGTTTGGATGCTATCGGATTGAATCTCGATCAACGTCATTTACTTAAAACCTGAGGAGCGATGTAAGTCACATAGTGACTCGTCAGTAACTCGGGCCCCAAAATGTGTCTGATGTCCAACACTTCCTTCTTATCTCACCGCCGTGGGTTTCTTGGCGCGAAGACCAGAGTCCGATAGGATGATCACGATCGGTGGCCCCGAGGGATCAAGATGGATTCGAGCCAGAGAAGCACAGCGAGCGTAGGACATCTTGAAACCGCGCCCTAGTGGATGCGTGAAGCAGGTTAGGGAGATTTCCCAAAAGGACGAGCTGACGCTTCCTCGCGTGTGCTGTTGACAATGTCCCGAAAACGCTTTTGCACGTCGTCGCGCGCGTCAGAAACGTCTGGAACTTGTCAAATAGCGTCTCTACGTCATTTAACTCTCCTGCAAGATTCAGTCCCCGGAGAAGAGAAAGGTATCGCGAAAACGCACACGTACCGCCTGGCTGCAATTCAATATCTACGATGGTGCAAGCCTGTGTGCGTTCGTTCACTGTTCCGCCACTCGAGGATTTCGACCTCAAGTTCCCTGGCCAAGACACACAGGGTAGCCGTTTTCGCGGTTCTAGCTGGACCCGTCAAAGCAAGTACACGCTATAAGCCAAAGACACACTTATGAACACGCCGAGCGTACGAGACGAATCTCGACAACGTACGCGGTACTTGCGCAACTTCCCCAACGAACTACTATCAAAGGCCTCGAGGAGCCAACGGCGCACGTCCTCGACTTTGCGCTTGTAAACCGCCAGTGCGGCCTAGTGCATGTCAAGCGCAGTTGCGTGGAGTGTAATGGACCGCACCGAGAAACCAGTTTTGCATGGCTTTTTTGCCGGTGGCTCAAGATCATCTGTGTCGCTGCAAGGTCCAAGCTTCAGGATTTTGAGAGCCTTCTTTTTGTTCCTGTTCGATGTCGGTAGGATAGACTTGGACGTTGGCTTGCGCGACATGCGGACAAGTTGAAGTGCAACAGTTCCGAAGTCCACTACAGCATTATACGTAAGCGTCGTAAAACATACAATCAAGTGGAAATGCATATTAAAAAGAAAGAAGGATGAGTCCATGCTCGCAACTACTAAGTGGGAATCGACTAGCAATCTGAGCGCGGACGTTTATGAAGTGGCTCTAAATTTGTGTCACAAAACTCAACTGCCCCCAATCTTCGTTTCGATAGAGGCGACGCCGACGGCCCAGAACCCTCTTGTGGATCACAGTCCATGTAGGGAGAAGATGGAAATAAAGCACCGGATACAATATCACATGAAATCTTCTCATTGTCCATGAGAGCGTTGTCCCAGTTAGATGCCGGGACCGACCATGGCCCATAAAAGTCGCTCTCTGTCAGTGGCTGTCCGTACAGAATCTTGCCCATGTGTGTGTGCGCAAACGGTTTCCCTCTCGTCCGAATTGCAAGTAGCTCCGTAACGAAAGGCAGCGGTGATCCCGAAAACATGATCTCGTTCTCTTCAAAACTGCCAGGGACTTTGAACAAATTGCGCCCCACTGCCAGGGACTCCTCATTTCGCGAGCCTTTCATTGGCTCCCCGAGGAAACGACACAAACGGAGGTATGAATTTAAGTCCCGGAGATAAAGCTGCCCAGCGAATACGTTCAGCTGGTCGATTAGTGCCCAAGACGGCGTCCAGTTAGGAGGGAGGGGAGGAATCGAGTATAGCGTGAGGTCGTCTGACGGTTTCATGCGTTTCGACGTGCGCGGTGCATATAGATGAAGGTGGACGTATCTGCTCTCCCTAATGAATGGCATCAACCGGTCCGCTTCGAATGGGCTGATCAAAACCAGAACTTCTCCACGATCTCTTTTTCTCGACAATATCCACTGGACAGGACGTAGATATTGGTCTATGGTCCCTTTCGTCGACTCGGGTTTGATCGTATTGCAAAAGTCCGTCGTCGCCAAGATAAATGGGCTCCACACATCTGCTTCCACAGACGCAGCAGAGCTCTTCTCGAGAGTTGTGAAAATAGGTCGAAACGCGGTGATGCATTCCAGTGGGGGAATAAAACCAGTTCTCACAAAGGTCTCGACATCATGTTGTAGAAGATGTTCTGTAGGTTCTGCCTTAGGAGGAAGTTCTGCCTCTCTCTCGCGTTCCTTCTCGCGATGGACCTCCCGTTCTTGTTCTTCATCCATGTATGCGCTTGGGAGTGATAGGACACCGAGGTCCTTGCTGCGCTGTCGGATCCCTACCTCCAACGCTAGCAAAGTATTGGAATCATTCTTGTTGTAGAGCTCTTCGAGGGATTTTTGTTCCATTTCGAGCCACGCATCCGACAGCTGTCCCGACGTAAGGTCATTTTTACAGTAACGCAGCCAGGAATCTTGTCTCGATTTATAGTTCATGCCTTGTTGTGCCCAGTAGGGTGCTTGTTGCTGGATGTGAGTCCAGGTCTCGTGAATCGTCCAGCATATGACGTCCGTGGTAGTTACTCTGGAATTCGGATACTTCTTTCCGGTTACAGTACGGATACTTGCGTCAACTTCGGGCGGAGCTAAAAACATGACAGAGTGACCATGGCCAAGCTTGCGCATTCGCATACAACCTGAAATTCATCAAATAAGGAAATTTATTATTACTTCGGGCAGCGTACCTTGTACCAAACTATCTTTTGTAAGTTTTGGACCTAGTGTGACCGCCGCTCGTGAGCCAATCGGAAATTTCAAGTCTGTTCCCCTTGAATGAGCGTGGTCCAGATACACAATACAGCGTACTAATTGTTGGCAAAGTGGCGACGACAGCATCGAATGCGGCATACCATTTCGCGGAAGTACCATCAGCTCGTCTGTCTCGTCAAAGTAGACAACACCAGCGACACCACAGGTGATATCGAGCCATGTCTTTGCTACCCATTCATTCGAAAGATCGAGAATCTGTGCACCAACGTCCACCAAAACACGGATTTTAGGGTGTTGTTCGGCTAGCGTTTGGAGGAGTTCCATCGTGGTTGCTTGGGCACCATCATCGTGGCCAACTACCACGTGATAGAAGTTGTTCTCAGGGCGAAGAATATATGCGAGAACCTGGGCATTCGTTCCAGACTCGTGTTGGAGGCTGCACTGAGTAATGGACATTGGCAATAGCCACTTGCCATCATTGGTGCCGGAAAATCCTGTTGCTTGACTCAGTAACCAAGTTTAACGACTCAAATTGAACTAAGACCACTAACCAGTTATGAGTTTATTGCGTTTCTCTGCCAGATCCCAACTAGATGAGGAGAGTTTCCAGGGATATTGTTTCGCTTTCATTGGAAAAACCACGCGCGACAGGTAGAAATTGATGGCCGCCTGGTTTCGAAAAAAAAGTGGGAACACGACCCTGTCCCACTGTTCTGACGTCTTCAGGTTGATCTCCCCAACTGTTCGAAGTGAATCTGGTATTGACTCGTCGCCATAACCTTTAACCCAGAGTGCATATTCTTTGGTTGGATTGTCTTCGTCGAGTAGGATTTCAAAAGAAGCTCTCAGTTCCTCCTCGCTGAGTCCATCGTAGTAATAAGAAAGACACGTGAGAATGATGGTCATATCTGGATGCCCGAACTGGGTATTGGGGGCTGGGACGTCTTTTGCTCGGAATGGGACGGCGATACTATATCCCAACGGTGAGCCAGTTCGCTTAGATCGAAATTTTGCAAGACCATAGTCGACGCGCCATCTGCGCTCCGTGAGGGCAAACAAAAGGATATTGGTAGTCAGGAGGCCACGGAGAAGGAGCAAACCGTTCCAAGTGCAACTGTGGTCCAAGCACCTAGCAAACTCCTCTACCATCTTCACAGTATCCGTAACTTGGTGGACGTCTTTGTCAGATATGAAACTGCGTATTGCACGCCGCAAAGATGGATTTGAAACACCCGAAATATCGACACTTGGAAGTCGTCCAGTCATTACATCCTCCACGATCATTGTCATTAAACGCTGACCAACAGCAGAGTCCCGGACAATGCGAATATGTGGGAATGATCCAGGTGGGCCAGGTTTATACTCTATGCAGTCGGGGTGATTTTTCGACAGTGTATCAGCAGATTCCTTCAGAAGCTGGAGGACCTGCTGAATTATCACCCATCGTTCAGGGTATCCATCCATATGCTGCTCAGTTCCAATGGTGTAATTGAGTTGGAACTGAGGACGAAGGATGTCATCACTTTCGTCGAGAATATCTCTTGCATGAGTATCAACTAATTTCCCAAGGGCAAGCCACTTGGATGCACTGTTCGAGTCATTCAAACCCAAATTGCCATCAACCAATGCAGGATCAGAATATCCTGGTGTTTGGAGAAGCGATTGAAAGATGCTACTCAGAAGGCTATTTCTGGATAACTATGACAATTGTAGTTGTAGTGAGTGAAAACGATAATCATCAACGTACTACTCGTTCTCACCTGTTTTTGCAACACATTGGTCTGAATATGTCCGAAAATCGATGCTCGAGGTATAGGCCGCAAGCCGGACCCTTGATCTATTTGCTGCAGAACACTCATCAATTTGAGTGATACGACATGTTCTGGCTGGACGAGCACAATCCCATGTTTGGAAATGCATTCAGCCATAAACTTGTGCAGATGGTCGATCTGAAGACTGATAACAGTGCCCTTCCGGTCATCGTACTCTGGGGTGCGGGAGAACGGTAGATGGTAGATGGGCCTGTTTGTGAGTCCGCCCAAGCGAGAAACTAATAACTCGAACATCTGGAGTGTCTGTGCTTTTGGGACAACGACGCGAACAAGCTGTTCTCCATCGGCAAGAGCAGCCGCAACAATCGGTATGATGACAGATGATTTCCCTTCACCTATGTTCACCTGCATGACAGTGTTTTCGCCTGATCGAGGAGATATCATCTCCTTTGCCACTTCTGCCTGAGCCCGGCGAATGAGAAAATTGCCTTGGATCTAAGGACCTGTGTTAGCACAGTGCAAGGAAAAAGCTACTAGAAACATGCCTGGATCAAGAGCCAATCAGGAAATTCTTCAGGATCCCACCCGTCGCATCCCTCATTGTCTAATTCCTTCGAAAACTCTTCTTCCTCGCCTGTCAGAGCATATTGGAGCAATCTTCGGGCACGTTGAAGATCCAAGAGGATCAGAGCCAATGAAATCAAGCATGCTTTCCACTCTCTCCGGAGTTTGACCAACGACGTAGATGCAAGATGTCGAAGGAGGGTTTCTCCCGTAACCGGAGGCCATCGACCAAACTGGTCAAGTGCTTGCTCGTATGGATTGGTTGTCGGGCCGAGGCACTGCTTCACAATGGCCAAAGCACCAAAGTAGCTCAATCTACAGTCCATGAAGTATTTTTCTAACAGGTTTATGCGATCCTCCCCGACAAATGGCAATCGATGTGTCATTCGAGAAACCTCGCGAATATATTGTGTGCCTTTTTCGAGCTCGGCGATGTATTCTTGTTGAAATGGCGAGGAACGCGAATAATTTGTTTGAAGGGAAGGGAGCAGTTGTTTCAGTTCAGGTATGTGATCCGGGGATACTTTGTGACTTTCACGAGGCAAAGTGATGCGGGGCGGCATCTGTGGGGCTGTTCGGGTAGTAAGAAGATGGCAGAAAGTCATGGGGCCCTGCAAGCATGGATTTTCAAGCAGCTTGCTGAAATATTCTCTGCGGCTCCAGAAATACCTGAAATGGATGTCCTCGGGTGTAAAATTGTATGGGTAGGAAGCAATCAGAGCCCATAGGTTGATAGCCTTGAATTGCATAACTGACGTACATGCACCCGAACGAAAGAGATACCGTGCTGCCTCGGTACCTGTTTTGCCTGTGAATGGATCAGGCCAGTCGCAGCTGGTGGTGGCTTGCAGATGGGCGAGGTGTCCAGTGCTCGACACACTTCCGTTACCCACCAAGCAGCCCAGTTCCGTGTCCACAATGTAGGAATAATATGGTATTTGAATAGAGTGTATCCGGAGATTGTTTTCCCGTATGATCTGAACTTGATCACCTGTTAGCAAGGGGAGTCCATTTGGGATGAGGACTCGTCTGGAATTTAGTCCTTCCGGAAGGTGGGATTTTTGCCGCAAAACAAAAATATCCACCAGACCAGGCAATGTCCCAACACATTGATTCTCGTCATAGACCATATTTTTGAAGTCATACGACTCGAGTTCTCCCTTCATGTTGACATAAAATGACAGTCCTTCGGCAATTAATGTGACAGATAACTTCAGCATGGGGATATGCTCAACAGTGACCAGGATATCATACAGGATACCCCAAGAAGTTTTAAGAGACTCAAAACATGTAGAAACCATTTCCCAGGTTGGACTTTCAATATCCACAAGGGTCTCCTGACCTTTGTAGGCGCGATATTGACCAGGTGACTGCCCGCAGTCAATTCTCCAGTTTCCCGGAGATTTTTCCCAGAGGCGTTCAAGAGGGCGTATCTCGATGATCTTTGTGGATAGATTTAGCCAGTGAACGTGTCCTTCAACGAGTGAAACAGGAAGGTCATCCTCCATTTTGTTCTGTGGAATCAATTCGAGAATGTCTTTCGATTGATTATTTTGCACTCGAATCACCAGGTCATCGCTTCGCACTGAAAAATGCACCTGCACAATTTTGGCTGTCATGGCAACATTGCTTGGAACTGTTACACATACCTTTTTCTCGGATGTCATAATATTGGTTGTAAAATCCATACCTGGCAGACTAGATGGTACGACAAAGAAGCCTTGCTACAAATGAACATTAGCAGCATGTTGGCGCCGATCAAATCCATGGCTTATACATACATTGTCAAATATGCATTCACACACTTTAAAGTCATGATTGTGGCCCGAAACCACACTCGCAAGCCCAGCAGAAATTTGTCCATTCACTTGAATTTCCCCTTTGAGCAGGTTCAAGTAGACAGTTTGAGACGGCTGGTCCATGACCTCCCTGGTTTGACATGTGAACCAATGAGAGTTGGGATGATGTAACTGTTCCCATCTACAAGTATTTGGTTTGTACCAAGGGGAAATGCTGGAAACGGCGAGATCAATGCCAAAATCTGACACATCAGCAAGGATCATATCTCCTAGGGTTCTCTCGAGAACCAGACAAAGGTGTTTTCCCCGCTGAAAAAGAAGGAGCGAATAACTAGTGTCACCTGCATAGTAATTGAGTACCGGTAAAATGCCAAATGATCAGTGATTAGACATACACGATCCAATTGAATGTCCCGTTCCATATGCTGAAGAACTGAAATAAGCTCGTTGTTGCCGATGGCGATTGATCAAGACATACCTGATTTGAGGCTGAGTGAACGTATGAAGAGGACACTGGACAGTGCAGCATCAACGTCCTCTGCAGATTGAAAAAGTCCCCGAAGAGCACTTGGCTCGACATCAAACGTGCTTTGACAAGTAGCAGCCATCTCCAGAAAGATATACACGCGCTCTAAATTCGTTGGTGCCTTTGAAAGACTATACGATAATTCTTGTATCCATCCGAACGTCTTCCTGCGGACCCTGCAAAGAAGCGAAACGACTCGTTTTGAAACGTCTTCACTGGGGCTCGAGGCAAGTACTCGGGCGAGCAACATTGAAATGGTATTCATAACTATGCCATCTATTGCGTCTCCGACCTCCACGAATGTATTCTCGAGCTCGTCCAGAAGAGCACTGCAAAAAGATAGTTCCTGAAGATCTTCATGCCAGATCGATGCTCCTGTGCTCGTATTCAGCGGACCGACTTGAGAGATGGCATGGGAGAGAAGGTAATGAAATTCCCAGTGACGAATGTTGAGAGTTCTGTTACGAAGTCCTCGCAGAATGTTGAGCCACTGGAGCGAACCACCACTCCGCAATTGTCCAAACGTGACAAATTCTTCAAGCGATAGATTTGTTGGACAGTTTGCCTGAGCAGCCAAGACGTCGTTGGAAGTGTGAGACGTATTGTTTGCATACTTGGACAACAACGCCTTTTTTTTTTTGTGCATCAGAGGCTCTGCGTACGAAAAATAAAAATACTTGAGACCTCTATAGTGCATATTCTGCCATATCCAAAGAATGTACTCTTTTCCCCCTGATCCCTTGGGATATCGAATGGCGTAACGAAATACTGAGCTTCGACCTGAGGGCACCGTCGGGGAAAAGCAGGAAAAGTAAACATTCATTTCGAGAGGTGGTCCACCACGGTCAACAAAGTAACATTGCAACGTGGCATCCCGTGCCAGCAGATTCTCTTCTTCTTCGCAGTGGAGAGGATGACACAACGGAAGCAATATTCGGACAACTGCCCATCTCCAAATACGAAACGATGGCGGGCACTGCAATTCGAAAGTGATGGTTTTCACATGTAACGGGGAGTCGAATAATGGCAATCTGCAGGATTTTATATTGTCGTCTTTCTCTATGCGAGCTCTGAGTTGTTGATGCAGCGCGGACTGGTCATAATAGCGGATAGCGAAGCTGTTTTCTGTAACTTCTTCAGAAAATACCGACCATCCAGGACGTGATTGAGAGTGGCGTGCAGAGAGGTAGGGGTATACACGCGAAAAGTGGTGAATATTTGCTCTGCTGCGGAGCAACAACTTCTCCAGGACAGCCAGCGGGATCTCAGGGGAGTAATCGGCAAGAAAGGGAAACCTCCCTAGGACAAATTTGTCGAGCGCCACGAAAAGCTCCAAACCTGTCAAAATCGTGACGGATATGGCTTCTGGTTCATAACGATGGTGTTCCCTCATTGCTTGTTTCGTCATGTATTTATCCATGAGGATTTCGACCTGCATGCAAGCCATATCCACATCTGTGACACCAGCAAGCCAATCATCCAGCTCGTGCTCGACAGCTTGCTCGACGTCATGAATGGTAACCTCGGGGTCGGCTTCATATGCCTCGTCGAAAAACTTTCCATCTGCAGACAGGAAATCATCCAGAGTGCCACGACGACGACAGCTAGGATGGAAGGCTTTGTCAACAGGTTCGCGGGGATGATTTGCAAGGGCTCTACGAATGTAATCCCCACTGTGTTCGAGCGAGAGTCGAGTATCTCTCATGAGTTCCTCTTGGGACGGATTTTGAAATGGGGATGACTGTGCACCGCGTTCCATCCATCTGGCATCAAGGATCTTTCGAAGGCCAGCACATGACCTCTGTGCCATCTCATTGAGCCAGTCAGGAGTAGAAGAGCCGAGCTTCTTCAAGCGACAGATAATTTTGGAGCCGATCGAATGGAGTAGGTCCGAGGGGAGAACAGAAAGGTTTTTGTACGTTGCGATGGTACAGATGAAAAATAGCATGAACGTTTTGTACGACATGCGTCCAAGGGAAGAGCGATCAAGAGACATCTGGATAGCGACTTTGACGAGAAGCCAAACAGACGAGCGTCGCCAAATAGACTTGGTCGGACTATCGGAAAGGTGGACTCGGACACGTTTGACAACACGAAGTCCGTCAGCAGTGCGACTAGCACCTTGAAAAATGTCCGGAAATAACGTGGTGTGTTGTGCGTTAGACGGAAGGGAATGATGATCAGATTCGAGAGCATAGAGGACATCGGCGAGTTTAGCTTGGAAATCTCCACTGTCAAAAAACTCGTTGGGTATCTCGATCGCACAAGTAGGGTAAGCACGTGAGGATTCCGCCATTTCGGGCGTAGTATCGCCACTCGGGGCCACCTCGAATGACTCGAACAGTGTGCCACCCTGTCGTCTCGTGATGATTACCGCAGAATGATTGGGAGGAATAAGGAACGCAAGAATATCTGTAGAGTATGAGGACGGATCTGGAAAACTTGAGAATGAACCTACCACCATCTTGCATTTTTCGTGGAAGGGATACAGGGCGGCCTTTCTTATCAGGACTCGATGAAAGGTCCTAGGTTGCCCTAAGGTTACTTGCAAAGACAATGAATAAACTGAAAGTAAGGAGCTCCTACGAGAAGCGTCCGCCTTATATACATGAGCACATGGTCCGTGCATAAGGTATAGGGCAGGCAAGATCTCCTACTATGGTAATAGTCCATGGAATGATGATAGAACATCATGGAACAATATCTGCACGTGATATGGATGAGTAAGAAGTCATGTGAGAATGTAAGTATGAGTAAGCAAAAAAGATCATGACATTACCCCCTCTCTAAGGGCTCATGTCCTCATGAGTCGGCATGGTAACGACAGTAAGGATCCTTGCAGAAGGACCAATGAATCTGAGAATGAGGTACCAGATCAGGTACCGGGGGGTTGTCTGGAATCTCGAACATAAAATCGTCAAACTGTTTGAAACGTTTGCGATACTCGAGGAATCCGGGGTCAGAGAAAACGGAAGAGGAAGATGGCGAACACATGAGAGGTGATTCGTTGGGGGTTTTAGATGATGATGAGAGGTCAACCGGTCGGAGGCGTAGGCGAGTGGCAGGGCATACCGCCGTAGGGTGCAACCGATGGAATTTGGTCACTGCGGTCTGTGCATGAGCAAGATCGGTGTTGGACAGCCATTCGTCTTCTTCGACAGGAAAACCCTTCCAATGAACTAGATATTCGAATCGTTTCCCTTGTTGGCAAGAGTCCATGATCATTTCAACTTCTTGTTCAGGGATGTCGTCGACAAGATCCGGCAGCAGAGGAGTGGGGATAGGGCCGGACATGGGTGGAGTATATAAGTGTAAGATGGATTCGTGGAAGACCGGATGGATCATCCTCCACTTATGCGGTAGATCAAGCTTGTAGGAAGCCACACCAACTTTGAAGAGGACTTTGAAAGGACCGTATCTTTTCTGGTTGAGCTTCTTCATAGGTCGGTTGGTTCGTATATGGGTAGCCTCAAGCCATACAAGATCTCCACATTTGTAATCCTCTGTTGGGCGTACTGATCGGTCGTAGAACTTCTTCATATCCTCGTTAGCTAGTTTTAGGGCTTCTGTTGCTTGGGCGTGTAACGTCGTCATCTTCTTTGCGAAGTCCGTAGCTGACTCGCTTCGGATAAATGTATGGTGATCCTCATTGACTCGTGGTTCATGTCCATAATTGAGCATGAACAGAGTTTGCTGGGTTGTCGAGCGAGGGTTATGATTGTACGCGAATTTGGCCATGGGGAGCCATTTCTTCCAATTGCTTTGACGGTGGTTGATGTATATACGCAGGTATTGTTCAACTCATGCGTTATATTGTTCTGTTTGACCGTCCATCTGGGGATGGAATGCCATAGAAGGATTGGGCGTGATGCCTAAGAGTTTCTGAAGTTTGGTCATAAAGGTGGATACAAACTGAGTCCCCCAGTCTGAGATGATCTTAGTTGGGAGACCATGGAGTTTAAAGATTTCATTGTGGAATATAGTTGCGATACCCTTGCTATTGATCGTGTCCCTGACGCCGAAGAGTCAGATTATTTTTGAGAAACGATCGACGATGATGAGAATGGCATTGCTTCCGTGCGATTCCAGAAGTGGAGAGATGAGATCTAGCGAGATGTGTTCCCATGGTTGATGCGGGATCTTGTTTGGGTGTAGTGGGGTATAGCGAGGTGTTGTGATGGCTTTGTTCTTTTGACATTCCTCACATCCTTTGATGAATCTTTTGACGTCTTTAGCGGACGTCGGCCAGTAGTATCATTCCTGGACTTTCTGAATGGTAGCCTGTATTCCTGGATGTCCAGCTGTAGGGTGACTGTGAATATTGGTTAGTATGTCGTTTTGGAGGGATATGTCCTTTGGTATGTAGAGAAAGTCTTTGAAATATATGAGAGAGTCGCGAATGGAGAAGCGATTATCATTTTGGGCTAGTGCTCGTACTACTTTGGATTCTCTAAGGTGTTGTAAGTCCATTATTCTTTGTTCTATGGTAGATGGAGAAGAGAGAGATTGTTCGGCTACATGCATTGCCACTAGCGTATGCATGTCTATAGTGTCTGAATAAATATCTGTATTAGAAATGGGAAGTGCGTTAATATTTATAGAGAAAGAAACAAGGTCCTGGTCGGATGTCGGCGTGTTCTCCACAGCCGTCGACATATGATTCTGCTGTAAAAGAGTGGGAAATACTGTGACACCTTTATTGTTGTCCTTCACCCCCTTTTCAAAGTCTGACCTCCGGGACAGAGGGTTGGCAGGATTGGTTTTTCCGGAATGATGGACAAGAGTATAGTGGAACTCTTGCATAATTTGGTTCCAGTGAGCTTGGCGGCAAGAAAGGTCCTGCAGAACAGCGAAATGCGTGAGGTTTTGGTGATCCGTGAGGATCTCAAAGGGAATGTGGGCGTCTAATAAATATTGTCGCCATGTGGTAACGACTTCGATAATTGCGGCGAACTCCAAGTCGGTGGCATGGTAGTTCCGTTCCGCATTGGAAAGAGACCGCGACAGATACGCAATCGGATGCCAGAGCCCATTCTGATGTTGCGAGAGAATGGCTCCAAGTTCTATGCCTGAACCATTGGTCTCGATTCGGAAGGGATCGAAGTCAGAGGCGAGGGAGAGGATTGGAGTGTTAATAAGCACATCCCAGAGGGTGTCGAATGATGTTTGACAAGTGGTATCCCATTCAAAAGGGTTTTTCTCACTAGTGAGGCGATTGAGTGGTTTTGCGATGGCCGCAAAGTCTTTAATGAATCGATGGAAGAAATTGAGGAATCCCAGGAAGGAGCAGACCTGGGTGCGGGAGGAGGGAGTCGGCCAGGTACGGATGGCGTCGACTTTGATAGGGTCAGTGGCAATGGTTCCATTGGAAACGACAAGTCCAAGGTATTCGGTGGTAGTAGTCTCGAATTTGCACTTGGTGTGTTTGAGTGATAATTTATGCTCACGAAGGCGAGATAACACTTCTCGAACGACGCGTCAGTGTTCGTCGAGAGTTTTGGTGAAGACCAGGATGTCATTTATATAGACAATGACCACTTCCTTCACAATGAGATCGCGCAGGATGTGATTCATCATGGTTTGGAACATAGCCAGAGAATTGGTGAGTCCGAAGAACATGACAAGAGGTTCAAAGAGTCCCTGATTCATGCGGAAGGCAGCCTTCCATTCGTTGCCCTCTTTCATGTGTACGTTGTTGTAACCCCAATGAATATCCATTTTGGAATAGAATTTGGCTCTGCGAAGCTTTTGAACGATCTCCTCAATGAGCGGGAGAGGGTAGCGATTCTTGATCATCACTTCATTGAGTTTGCGGTAATCCTGGACAGGTTGGAGTTTGCCATCCTTTTTCTTGACGAAGAAGAAGGGGGATGCAAAGGGAGATTTAGACAGGCGGATACGACCTGTGGATAGGTTTTCCTTGAGGAACGCGTCAAGTTCTTTCTGTTCTTTTAACGAGAGTGGGTAGGTCTTACAATTGACCTTGTGGTCACCGGGTTTTAATTTGATCGCATGGTCCCAAGGTCAGCGAGGGGGTAGTTCGTCAAAGGATTCTTTGGTGAATACGTCACGGAACTCGTGGTACTCAGATGGAACTACTTGTTCAAAAGGGACATCTTGTTTTCCCTGGTTGGCGGCGGCAGCAAGGTCTGTAGCCATTGTAGCAATGTATTTATTTTCGAGCTGGAAGACTTGGTCCTCTGGTTCGGCGTCATTGTATTCCCACAGGGGCATGGTTTCTGATGTGAAACTGAGTTCCTTTGTCTGCCAGTTGATGCAGGGATTGTATTGGCATAATCAATCGAATCCAAGAAATACTGCTTGTGACGATAGATGTGTCACCGAGAAGGGAATAGCGGATTGGTGGTCTCCAATAGCCACTTTCAGATCTACGTAGTGCATGATCGCACCTTCTGTATTTGCAGTCCCGTCGGCATTATAGACTGGTATGGCTTGGGGGAGGGGTTTTTGTTCGAGTTCATGTGTTCGTACGAAGTCGATATCGATAGCTGATGCCATACATCCCGAGTTGATATCGATAGCTGATGCCATACATCCCAAGTTGATATCGATAGCTGATGCCATACATCCCAAGTTGATATTGATAGCTGATGCCATACATCCCGAGTCAATATCGATAGCTGATGCCATACATCCCAAGTCAATAAGTATGACTGCTTCGACTTCTTTTCCTGAGTCGGTTCCAAGTATGACTGGTACTTCGAAAGCGTTAGGTGATGGCTTCTTTGTTCAATACCGAGGTTTCTGAGTAAGCTCCAGAAGCATGAATTCGGTGGCGTCATGGGATGCATTTCGGAGGTCCGTGATTAGCTCAGCATTTACCTCGGAAAAATGGGTGTCATGGACAAATGCTCATAAATGAGAGATGAGCCATTCGTCTGGGGTGTCGTTGGCAATTTGCTTGATCCACTGCGTGGACCAAGGCTTAATTGTGGATTTCCACCTGCGATCTTTCCTTGTAAGGATCGTTCAGGGTGTAATTGCTTCCTTTCTACTCACAACTTCGGTCTTTGTCTGCCTTTTGATTGCATACTCCCCAGACGGAGCAGAGGCTGTAACGCTCAATGGGAGCGAAGGTACATTTGGCTGTTGCATAGCTGGCAAACTAGGACTTCAGCTGCTTTCGCAGTCTGGGTCGGAGACCTCTTCTACGTCAAGGAGAGAGAATTTGTTAGTAGAGCGAGAAGGGGAATTAAGCATAGTTTTAGGTACTGCCGCGCCGTCCTTAGGCTTGACAGCCCAGGCACCCCTGACCATAACATTACAAGTACAAATTCTGACTGGTGATATACCTTGAGAACGAGGCGATCTCATTCCTCGTCCTCTTCGACAAAATCCATCTCATCCGCTTCTCGAACTGCGGTTTCCAACTCTTCCAAGGTTGAGTATTCAACGTCGAGTCCGTGGACTTTGATATTGCGGGAGCCGGAGCTCTTTTGGGTATGGGTAGCGCATGGCCACGTGGAGATCTTACCTTCTTTGGCACACTGGAAGCAAGTTCCAGTCGCTCTCATCTTGGATAAATTCATGGGAGCACCTCGGCCTTCAAAGACACCTGTGGTCTCTGGGGTCGCGGTGTGAGGTTTGACGAACTGGGTGGGGAATTTGACCTTTGGTTGTGGTGTCTCGTGAATTGCTCCTTATTTTCATTCTGCAATCTCGGATAATAACTGTCTGGCGGCCGTAAGTTGTCAGGACCATTTGGAATAGCTATTAATATATTTTGTCGTTATCTCCATGTTCAAGCGTTCGACTTGTTCTACGAGTGCGTTGCGGGCGTTGGTGCGGAGGAGTCGTACGAGCTGTTGTCTATTGGTTATCTCGGACCATTCAGCCCGCATGAGAAGGTTTTGCTGCTTATTGAGGAATTCTTTGATTGTCATTGATCCTTGTTTCAGGTTTATTAACTCGGTCTCGGCCCGAGCTGCTTCATAAACTGGTTTGAAGGTTGGATCAACAAATGTTTGAAAGAACGTGCTTGCGGTATAGTCTTCATAATCAATATCTTTTTCAATGAGAAGGGTGGCAAACTCTTCGGCGGGTCCCTCGGTGCAAAAGCCTAGGAACATTTTGATTTCTTCGGCATCAGTAACCGGTCTATTGAATTCCAATAGGTAGAGTTTGAACTTAGCTTTCCATTTGGTGTAGTCTTCTGGTTTCCCAGTGAACAGCAGGGGTTTTTTGACATAGGATTTTCCGATTTTGATCACCTTGGGTTCATTGTCTATGTCAGGTGCTTTATCTTTCTTTTTTGACAGGCCGCTTGGTATGGTTGGAGGCGTGGCGGTATGAACTCCGTGTTGGGCCACATGTTGTATATATGCTGCATATTGATTTCGGAATTCCGCGAACGTCCCAGCCAAGGGCCAAGAGTGGAGAGGAGGTGATGTGGGATCGGAGGCAAAGGCGTGTGCTTCAGTAGCCATGATTCGTGGGGTGTCGCTTTGGGAGGAAGTGTGGCTAATGATGGGTAGTGGGTAAGGATAGCCAACTGGAGTGGTTCGGTCTCCAGAAGGCAGGTGCGGCGGTCTGCGTGGAACACGCAGGGTATGTCGGGGTGATGGATCGTTCGAAATGATGGGCGAAAAATAAAAGAACTGTAAAGAAAAACTACTTTATCTCCTTTTTACCACTCTTCCTTTTCCTTGATTTCGGCTTCTGAAAAGAAGGTTGAGTGTTGCATTTTACCTGGTGGTTACCCGGTTGCAAGCACTTATGCGGGGTAAGGGGATTAGGATTTGAGCGGAATATGCGTGGGGATATCGGGCATATACGTTGAGTCTGGTATGACGGGTGATGAGCTCGATGTCTTTCCAGAGATCTTGCCACGATGATTCAGTAGTCGGAGTCGGAGGAGATTTGCGAGAAAGTACTTCGAGACGAATGCGTTCGATTATGCCAAGTCAATGTGACTGGATAACCAGGTCCGATATGCCTGGGGGCAGGCGTGATAGCAATAGGAGAGAGGGCGGTGAGGATGTATTGATTGGGTAATGTGGGGTCGTCGATGACTGTCCCTTCGTCAGAGTGTAATGATGGTTCATAGACAGTTTGCTCATCTTCAGATGAATCCTTTATGTCTGTCATGGAGCATAGGGGTTGGAGAGGAAGGGGCAGCTGCGGCTCTGGCACTAGGGCGACGGGCTCAACAGCGATGACGCAGAAAGCAAGTTGGAGGTAGGTGAGGAGAAAAACTAGTACAAGTCCTTCTAGGAGCGTGCAGGTGTGGCAGACCAGGTCCAAGGTGGATGTAAAATAATCCAGCATTGTTACGATTTTTCCTTTATTCTCGGTCTCTCGGTGATTCGGCATTTGCCGAACACTGCTTTATAGTAGTATATAAGCCTGTGCGCGTGAGACGTTTCCCCATTCTTGTCTTGTCGTTGCGCAGGTAAGTATTCACTCTCCATGTATGTAGTTTATGCTCAATCCATGTCGTTGCGCAGTCCTCTTTTTGCGTCGAGTCTGTCTCCGCGAAACTAGTCTAGTCGTGTCCCTGACATTAGACGAGAATCATCCAACTGCCAACGTGCTACCCTCGCTGTCAAAACTATTACAGCGCTTGTGCATGCCTGCGGATCCCTCACCATCCCCCATTCCTATCCTATCAGTTTCGCCCGGTCCTACCGACCGTGATCCCCACACCCTACCAACATGTCATACCCCACCGATCCGAGTCAGATCACCGTCCCCCTCTCTCCCGCTCCCACCATCGATCCCATGGCACTCCTCGCCACCATCCAACGCTTGGAGGCGCAGATGTCTGCGATCAATCAACAGAATCACGAACTCCTTGCTCGAGATGCTGATCTCAGACACAAGCTCAACATATATGAACAACGCCAGTCCTCCGTCGCTCCTCCCTCCACCACCACTTCCCCTTCCAATACCACTACCCCTGCAGCTCGAGTGTCGCTCCCCGCGCCCCATCCCTTACCAGCATTCATTTCTTCTTTGAAAATTGGCGAGATGGCTGGAGGGGATGACGACGACTTCGTCAGAGGATTTGAGACCGCCAAGAAACTCTTTGTGCCGGCAACCCAGAGTAACCCTACGCCCACAACCGGCGGCAAAGGACGAAGGGTGTTCATAGCCAAGCCATCAGAATTCAACGGAGACAAAGAGACCTACCAAGCATGGATGCGCAGCATCAAACTCTATGTGGATTCCAATCCCGACATCATTGACGACAAGGACAAGATCCTCTGTACGCTATCGTACATGACGGGAGACAACGCAGCCGGACGAGCCGCCGAAAACTTCGTGAACCACCAATACCAGTTCATCGACATCTGGACCTGGAATCGATTCGAGCAATGGTTGAACGATGAGTTCAAACCAAAGATGCTCCAGAAGACGGCCCATGCGGCCCTACTACGACTTAAACAGGGCACTGGGTCCGTCGAAGACTTTTTCAATCGAATGGACAAGCTCGCTGATCAAGCAGGATACCGCCTCAAAGACGTCAGACCCTTCGCCACCGAAGTGATCCAAAATGGAATACGATCAGAGATCGTATCCAAGGCGGAAGATCAAAACCCAGAACTCCTCCATACCAACGACGTCGCAATGTGGCGCAGTGCGCTCATCACAGCAGAAATGGTCGTCGTGAGGCAAGCCTTGAGGACGAAGAAGACAACGTTCGGAAGTTGGCGAGGAACTGGACCGACAAACGCCCCAAACCCTGCTAAACCCTCGACCTCCGCAGCAACACCCTCGGACCGCAAGGACGCCACCGGTACCATGTTCGGGGGCCAAGGGAGGCCGATGGAACTAGACCGCGCCAAGGAGCGCGCACAAGGGTTATGCTTTTACTGCAAGGAACCGGGTCACATCGCCGCGAAGTGCCCCAAGAAGAAAGCATACGCGACCAGAGTTATAGAGTCAGAGGGGCAAGTACGTATCCTGTCACGAAAGGATGAAGAGCCCGGGTCGACGGATTTTCCAGAAAGTCAGTGAGAGTCGCCGACTCGCTGACTCAGTCTCCTAGTACCTCATCATGTAGAAATAAATTCAACAAGTTTTGTTATTTGCATGATGAGGGAAGCGAGACAGGCGAAGAGGACGACACGGTCGACCTCGCACATACAGAGAACGATGAGCACTCTCCGAAACTCATCACAGACTCGTCTAGGGAGCCGCGGCAGTGCAGACGACGAGGTAAGGTAAGCACGGACCGATGTCCGGCGGTCCAGACCGTAGTCTCGGAAGAAAAAGGCTGATCGGATGCTTCGGCGAAAAGCCAAATGAGCCCAGACTCCCCTCTGGAGTCCTCAGCCTCTGTTCCGTCTGGGGGACAAGCAATCAAGAGAAGCATCCAAAAGGTATTGAGTAATCGAGGCGAAGCTTTACCTTGGTCACCTTCGCGGTGGCTGAGCGGAAAATTCGAGAGCGATATGGACGACCAGATGCTAAGGCGTTTGGAAGTCTACGTTCCTAGCGAAAGACGATATGAGGCGTCTATGGACACGATTGCAGAATTAAGGTCGCTTGACGTCATTAAAAGATGAAAAGCGCTGAGGGAATTACACAAGCCCCAGCGAATGGTCATTGGCAACGGAACGAACTCGCTTTCGTTACCAGTGATCCTCACAGACCTGCAAACGAACCGAACTGTAGACGCACAGGCCCTTATCGACTCAGGTTGCACGGGGTCGATGATCGACGTCAAATTCGCCAAGGAACAAGGTCTCAGTCTAGAAGAGCTTGTAAGGTCGATACCGGTATACAACGCCGATGGAACGCCCAACTCAGAAGGTCGTATCACACACATAACTACAGTGATGTGTACGATTGAAGATCACTCCGAAACCATGACGATGGGAGTGACAAACCTGGGAAAGGGACAGATGTTCCTCGGACACGATTGGCTACGCCAACATGACCCCGTAATCGACTGGAAGAAAGGGACTGTTCGGTTCGAATGCGGACCCGAATGTTTCCCTCGTGAGCTAGTCGAACCAGAGGAAGAAACGTACGAACCCGGCGACAAACTGGGATGCATATCGATTCCTCAGGAACGACTTAGAAATGTCTCGACAGAGATCGCCATCGAGCAAAACAAGGCAAAGAATGAGCGCTCCTTCGAGGACATTGTTCCAAAGGAGTATTGGGAGTACCAAGACGTCTTTAGCAAAGAGAACTTTGACGAGTTACCACCTCGCAAAGTGTGGGACCATGCCATTGATCTCAAACCAGGAGAACATAAGGTCGACAGCAAGGTCTATCTGTTGTCTAAAGACGAAATGACAGAACTGGATAAGTTCATCACAGAAAACATTGAATCAGGGCGAATCAGACCATCGATCTCGCCCTTTGCATCTCCATTCTTCTTTATCAAGAAGAAAGATGGACGTCTCCGACCAGTTCAGGATTATCGGAAATTAAACGACATCACAGTCAAAAATCGATATCCACTCCCGCTCATATCTGAGCTGATACATAAATTGAGACACGCAAAGCACTTCACGAAGTTGGACGTAAGATGGGGATACAACAACATTCGAATCCGAGAAGGAGACGAATGGAAAGCAACATTCAAGACTCCGAATGGACTATACGAACCACTAGTAATGTTCTTCGGACTCACGAATTCCCCGGCGACGTTTCAAAATATGATGAACGACATTTTAAGAGATCTGGTCAACAAGGGACTCGTCCTAGTATATATGGACGATATCCTGATCTACTCACCGGATCTTGAAACTCATCATAAAACCACGAGAGAAGTGTTAAAAATCCTACGGAAACACAAATTGTTTCTAAAGGATACCAAATGCGAGTTCAATACCACGGAAGTGGAATATCTGGGCCTCGTTGTAGGAAATGGAGTGGTAAAGACGGATCCCGCAAAGATAGCGGCGATCACCAATTGGCGTACCCCAAAAACCGTAAAAGAAGTACAATCCTTCCTAGGATTTGCCAACTTCTACCACCAATTCATTCGCAACTTCAGTAAAATCGCGAAACCACTCACATACCTCATGGGAAAGGTTCCATGGAAGTGGGACAAGGAACAGGAAGACGCCTTCTCTATGCTCAAGAAGGCTCTTACCTCGGCGCCAGTATTGGCCATACTCACCGATGATGAGTTGTTTATAGTGGAACCAGACGCATCGGATATTGGTCTAGGAGGAGTTCTTT